>BLKR01003189.1:0-156928 GCA_011170035.1 Teleogryllus occipitalis | reverse complement strand
GGTCATTAGTCCCGTTAGTATAGTGCATTTTTTTCATCGGGAGGTGGCGGTAATCGTCCCCCACTGGATGGCAAGATCCGGCGCCGACCTATCATCGGCTAGCAGGGTTTCCCTCAACTAGGTATCTCCCAGCCCGCCAGGTACCGCCCCAGTCAGGACAAGCTCTAAGCTCCCGACCGGTCTCCCAGAATATGTGGTAGTGTAGTGCATGTTAGTGTAAGTGTGAGTGTAAGGGGAGAGGATAGGACAAGGAAGAGGAAGGACAGATTGCGCGCGGTCCGTGGCCCGTTTGTTAGGGTACTGCTCCGGCATTCACCTGGTGTTGATCGGAGAAACCACGGCAAACTACCGATCAGAGCAGGCGGCCGCTAGAATTCTCCTCCAGACAGCGACTGAATTAGACCTAACCGGCAAGCTAGCGTAAAAAACCCTGCCGCCGTCGGAACTCGAACCTAGGACCTCCCGGTCAGAGGCACTGCAGTGACATCAGTTAATGCATGAGCCACCGCTCCCAGTACCTCGTTTGGGAAGAACACGCAAGTTGACGGTAGGGTCGGCACTGAACCTCCTCATTCATATATATATATATATATATATATATATATATATATATATATATATATATATATATATATATATATATATATACAGAATGCTAAATTTTCATACAGACTGAATTCAACCTACCGGACAAGCTAGTGTCAAAAATCCTTCTTCCGTCGGGAGTCGAACCTAGGACCTCCCGGTCAGAGGCACTACAGTGACATCAGTTGAAGCTCTGAGCCACCTCTCCCGGTGCGAGTGCGCGGGTGAGCTGCGTGGCGCGGGAGAGGGGCGGGTTCTGAACTGAGGGGAGGCAGAAGCGGAGGGGGAGGAGGAGAGGTAGCAACGGTGAAGAGGGTGATGGCAACGGCGGAGGGGAGCGAGAAGGCGATAAGGAAGTGGGCGTCGTGAAGGGGGCGTTCCTTCGATACGATGCGGAGATTGAGTTTTCTTGGAAAACCCATAATGGTGTGGTATCCGTTTCGCTTGGCTCTTTCTCTTCATTGTGAACATTTCTTTCTCCAACGTCCAGACACTCTGCGTAGGTACCCTACGCAGCTAACCTGACCCTACTGATATACGAAACCTACGCGTCATTCATTTTTCTCGTGCTAGAGATTCACTCCCTCTAACTCCCATCCTGGCAATGTTTAGTAGATCTTAACTTAGCAGATCTTAACATTGCCTCTTCACAGACTCCATTCCTCCTTCCCTATTTTGTAGGTTTCTATCTTACATTTCAATCTCATATTCCTCAATGAGAAATACGATATCTGGGAAATATTCTAATTTTCATTTCATTTTCTTTTTATTGACAATGTAATTAGATAGATCAGTGTTATAGTGCTTTTACATATGTATTTTTGGCGGTTTAAATGAACCTTAAACACTAACTTATCAGGGTTAGGGATCGCATGAAGTACCTTACTTATTCTCCAACTCGGTCTGCATGTTCAAAAAAATTGAATTGGGAACCTGTTTTTAGTTCTTGTTCGGGAATCTGGGATTTTAGCGTGGTTAAAATGGGATTGGTGGTTGTTTTGGTTCATTTATGAGTAGAATGGGCTGGAGATCTTGGAAATGAACGGGATTATGTATGGAATATTTAATTTTTTGTGCAACTGTAGAATTGAAACAAACCATGGGGCTTGAAAATTGTTTGAGGAATTTATTTATTTTGTTGACATTTTATGACGTGTTGACTCTATTCACGCCTACTTAGACTCAACTGAACTTATGCCATGAATGCGTAATATTTGAATTTGTCTCACGTTGAACTATCCTTAATCCTTTAATTTCAAACTCTTACCATCGCATGTTCTTGACCTCTTTGGATTCCATTTATTCTTCTCCCCCACAGTACTCCTCCTCTACATTCGTTCGAATTCTTTGCAACGACGTTTTAATCTCCCTCACCGTGCATTTCATTTACAGAGCAAAGATTTCATGGCCATCTACTGCAGTCCCTGACAGCCGCTCTCGTCAGTGGCGTAGCTAGGGGTGGGAGTGGGGGAAGAGGAGGCGGTGCGCCCCGGGAGACACTATTCTAAGGGAGAAACCAATTTTAAAAAAAATTATAATTGGAATTATATAATTTAAATGATTTAATTAAAAATTACATATATATATATATATATATATATATATATATATATATATATATATTAGTTTTTGTAATTTGAAAATTTTATTGTCAGAATTATATCATTTTTATGGTTAAGTTAAAAAATATTTATATTAATTTAATAAGTATACATTTAAATCATAAATACTATGAAAGCGAAGATTATAAATAATGTAAACTAAAACGCAAAACTGTAAGCGGTAAGCGCCTATTCTTCAATAGTCAAAGAGTCTGGATTTCAGCTATTACTTTATCTTAATGGGTGAACTGTTGATGGGAATAAAAGGTAATACTAACAAAATCATATGTATTATTTATATCGAATTTTTTTTTCAAACCATGACATGCATTTATATATTTTCCTTCAACACTACATCTTAAAGACTAATTGTAATAAATATGTAAAATTGGGCAATTGCCTATTTATTGTAATAAATAAAAAATAATGAATAATCTATGCATCAATAGATATTTTTATACTTAATTTATTGATTGATTTTTTCGTGATTCTGGGCGCATCAACTGCTTTGCTCTTTAGTCTCGTTAGTGTAGTGCCTATTTTTTTCGCGGAAGATGCCGGTAATCTTCCACCGCCGGATGGCGAGATCCGGCGCCGACCTACCGTCGGCTAGTGAGGTTTCCCCCTATCCGGGACTCTCCCACCAGCGGGGCACCGTCCCAGCCGGCACAAGCTCTAAGCTCCCGACCGATCTCCCGGAATATGTGGTAGTGTAGTGTATGTTAGTGTAAGTGTGTGTGTAAGGGGAGAGGATAGGACAAGGAAGAGGAAGGATAGATCGCGCGCGGTCCGTGGCCCGTTTGGTAAGGTACTGCTCCGGCATTCGCCTGGCGTTGATCGGAGAAACCACGGAAAACTACCGATCAGAGCAGCCGGCCGCTAGAATTCTCCTCCAGACAGCGACTGAATTCGACCTAGCTGAAAAGCTAGTGTCGAAAATCCTGCCGCCGTGGGGAGTGGGAACCTAAGACCTCCCGGTCAGAGGTGCTGCAGTGACATCAGTTGATGCACTGAGCTACCGCTCCCGGTACTACCTAATTCATGGAGGGGGTGACATCATTAGCTTTGTCCCAGGTGACACCAACTGAAGCTACTGGGTCTCCTCATCGAGTGCTCTCCCATCACTCGCCATGCCCACTCCCTGCAACTCAGCTGCCGCTCGTTCTTTCGACTGCACAGCGCGAGACATCGATCCGTGAAAGAATCGTTCGTCTCGATGTCGCCAACCTATCGATTCCCGGCAGTTCGCCCATGGCCTCTCAGAAATCCCGGGTAGACGTGTTTGATAGGTTCAGGACACTGAAACGAGTCCGTAGTTTCCTGGAGATATGTAGCAACATACAATTTTTATCTCTTGGTCATAAATATGGAATTGCATAGTTCATAAATGTCTGAAGTACCTGCTGCTCCATCTCAAAGGATTTAGAACTTCCATTTATGCTCAATTTTATATGTGTAGCGAGAAAAGTTCGTGCAGCAGCATACATGGAGCGGGAAATATGACAATGTAATGTGCTTCTTAGATGACGCGTTATAATTTGGGAAGCGTATTTGAACGCATGAAAAATTAAGATGTAATATTCACTTGATAACGGAAAACAAAAATACTTAACATTGAAAAATTCAATAAACAAATAAAATAGCTTAATTTCTGGAAATTATTAACGTTTAAAATGAAACCAGTTAACAAAATACATTTTAGTAAGAAATACAAATGTTAGAATACTAGAGGTATTCACTAGTGAACGAAATGTGAGGAACAGACACGAATCAATTTTGACACCTATTCTCTAAATGCGGAGGAAACTAAATTTTGTAATGACATCATATAGGGATATTGTGGCCTGGGAAAATTCATAACGAGTAGGCAAGTCAAATTGCAAACCACGTACTTGTTGCAAGTTAAGACTAGTGACACTAAAACAGTCCGTGCTTTCTCGCCATTAGTAATAGCATGTAATCCTACTTATACCACTTCTCTCCGAATTATCACACCTCAGAATTTCTTTGTTTTTTGTGAAACTCATTACAAATCTTACATTTGCTGAAAAAAAACTAAATATTTTCAAGCAAATATCAACACAAACATGACAAGTAACTGCTTTTCATACAGCTACGTCATGTCCCAACAATGAGACTAATTCACAAAAATTTTGCAACCGATTTGCGACGCGGAATGTCATCGTTGCATTTTAACTTGATATTCCCTAAAAGCTAGCAATTTTTATTTCGTATATTTCAAATAACTTTTAAATAATTTCTGAAATATTAATGTGTAAATGAAAATAAATGGTCCAATGTAAGAAACAAAGAAATATGAAATAATATACAAATTCTTGAATTTTATATATATATATATATATATATATATATATATATATATATATATATATATATATATATAATATGAAATAATAATTTACGAACCATCCAACTGCCTGGAATTAGGTTCACGAAAGACAGTAAATTCGGGGTGGGTGATTATTTGTCACCAAATTACACAAAAAATACTCATATTTTCAAAACATTTAACATGACTTTATTTAAAGTTCTGTTTCTGATGAACACATTTTATTAAGAAAATAATTATATATTTATAATTGTAGTGATAGGAACACGCCGGAAATTCTTTAAATTTTTTATATTTTCGTAAAATCAGGAATTTTAACGAACATGAGACCTACACTGTTCCTTACGCTATCTAAGGTCTCATTTTAATTTAAAAAATCCCGTTTTTAAGAAAAAATTGTTTAAAGAATATAAAACTTATGACACAAATAATGTTTGACACAAAGGTTTGCACAAATTACTCATGTTTTGAAAAATCAAACATCACATTATTTTTAGATCAGTTTTGTATTAACACAACTCATTAACAAAAAAATGTTTATCTTCATAATTGTAGTCATAGGAAGACATCGAAAAACTCTGAATTTTTTCAATTTTCTAAAAATCAGAGTTTTCAACCAACATCAGACCTGTACCTTTCTCTTAAACGTCCTTCACACTATCCAATAACAAGGTTAAATAAAACACGTTGGAACCATTTTTTTTAATTTTAAAAATGACTCCAAAATTAAAATATTGATTTCAAATTCAAGGGGTCGCGACTTAAGCCAAATCGATCATGGAATTGATCATTTTGGAGAAAATCGGCTGAATGGTTTGGCCGCTAGCGTTGTTCACAGACAGACGGAAAGACGTAGACGTTTGGCAGTGAATCGATTTTTTTGTGTCAAGAACCCACAAAACATGGATTCTGGATACACCACATGTTAGAGGATTTTTTTCTAAATTTAGCATCTGGATTTGACCACTTTTTCATTATAAGGGCTTTGTAATAGTGCCAAAAATTTAGTTTTTCTGCCAAAAATGTACCGTTTTTTCGCGCAGCATTACATAACTTTCTCTCTACCGCGGTATCAGCCAGAAAGTAAAAAGGAAAAAGGCGACAAAAGAAGTGAAACCTGGGGCCAAGAAACTAAAAACTAACAGTCTAATCAGTAGTAATCACTTTTGTAAAAGGTGGACATGTAAATTATATCTGTGAAAACTTTTTCTGCATCTTATCAAAAATAGGAACAAAAGAATTGAATCTCTGCAACTACTTTTGCATAACATCTCTGGAAACATAATACTTTTTTAATCATTTCGAAGCAAGTTCATGATCTTATGATAATATGTCAAGAATTCTATTCGAAAAACAACAACAAGGGAATAAACCTTTCTGTGCCATGAAAATGTCAATAATTTTTTTCTCATAACCAGATTTAATATTAAGTCTGAAAAACGTGTTTCATTTAATATCGACGTAGGTGTTATCTTTCTGCTTGGGCCATTAAGTCCTACCTTTACCTCTTTCGTCAAACAACCACTTACAAACACGATTACAAAGTAGTTCTACCAACCATTTACAGGATTCCAAGAGCCCGACGCCGATGCATTGGAAACGGACGCTGTCTGGCGGCTTACCCTGAGCCTTCGTCGCACGACATGCAACAAACTTCTCTGTTCGAGAGGTGTGCTCACAGTACTTGAAAGTCAGTGTCCACTTACATCCATCCTTTCCAATCCGTCTCCCCCTCACAGGCGTCCAGCCAATCCGTATCTTCCTCACACTATCCCTCAATCCTTCCGTCCCTCCCTCTCTCTCTCTCTCTGTCCCTTCCTCTCCGTCCCTTTCTCTTTCCGTGCCTCCTCCTCTCTCTGTCCCTTCCCTCTCTCCGGGCCTTCTCTCTCTCTCCGTCGCTTTCCCCTCTCTCCGTCCCTTTCCTCTCTCACCGTTCACTTCCCCTCTCTCCGTCCCTTTCACCTCTCTCCGTCCCTCCCTCTCTCTCCGTCCCTTCCTCCATCTCCGTCCCTCCCTCTCTCTCCGTCCCTCCCTCTCTCTCCGTCTCTCCCGTACTCTCTGTCCCTCCCTCCGTCTCCGTCCCTTTCCCCTCTCTCCGTCCCTCCCTCTCCGTCCCTCCCTCTCTCCGTCCTCCTCTCTCTCCGTCCGTCCCTCTCTCTCCGTCCCTCCACTCTCTCCGTCCCTCCCTCTCTCTCCGTCCCTCCCTACTCTCTCTGTCCCTCCCTCCGTCTCCGTCCCTCCCACTCTCTCCGTCCCTCCCTCTCTCCGTCCCTCCCTCTCTCCGTCCCTCCCTCTCTCCGTGCGTCCTCTCTCTCCGTCCCTCCCTCTCTCCGTCCCTCCCTCTCTCCAGATCCCTCCGTACCTCTCTGTCCCTCCCTCCGTCTCCGTCCCTCCCTCTCTCCGTCCCTCCTCTCTCTCCGTCCCTCCCTCTCCGTCTCTCCTCTCTCTCCGTCCGTCCCTCTCTCTCCGTCCCTCCCTCTCTCCGTCCCTCCCTCTCTCTCCGTCCCTCCCTACCTCTCTGTCCCTCCCTCCGTCTCCGTCTCCTCCCCTCTCTCCGTCCTCTCTCCGCCCTCTCTCTCCGTCCCTCCCTCTCTCCGTCCCTCCCTCTCTCCGTCCCTCCCTCTCTCCGTCCCTCCCTCTCTCTCCGTCTCTCCTTCTCCCCATCCACCCTCCGCTCTCCTTTCAATGCTCCTTCACACCTCCATCTCTCATTCCGGCCCTCTCTTCCTCCTCCTTCCCAACTCTTTCCTTCTCCCCCCCCCCTCCCCGGCGCGTGGCCGCGAAGTAGTTTTCTTTTCCGCCGGCGCCATTCAATGCAAGTGGGCGTGTGTGTGTGTGGGGGGGAGGTTTCCTTTCGGGAGGAGTTTGCCGTCTTTGGAAGTCCTTCCGCCGCGCTGCGCTGGTCGATTTGCCTTTCCGGCGCCGCGGCGCCACGCCACGCGACAACCGCCCGCCCTGCTATCGACAGCTGAAGCGGCGGCGCGGGGCGGATGCAAAGACCGGGTCTGCGGTTAGCCGCGTTGCGCCCGATTTGCTTCCAATGCCTGGCCAGTTGTAGCTCGCTGATTGGGCAAAAAGAATGATCGAAGAGAGGCAAGAGAAGATCAAGTCACAAAACGGGTAAATACATGAGAAATAAGGGGGGAAAACGAAGAAAAGATAGGAGTTGTGAAAGTAGGGTGAGAAAATAGACTCTCTTGTTTCATTCTCTGATTTTCGTCAAGATGCCATTGTATCTTGAGCACATTCCAGCATTGGCGTGGTCTGCCTATGTATAAAGATGGCAAAATAGATAGCTTTCCAACGTTTGTCGCATTTTGTTGATTTGGCACTTTTTGTTAAACAATGCAAATAAGAACAGGTAATGTTCCACTTGTGACTGCTAGTATATCGAGTGTTCGCATCGCTTCCGGCAGATGGCGCGGTAGTCGGAACACAGCTGATCGTTCAGAAAGCTGTTTTCCCTCGGTCTCGGGTAGGTCACTAACGCAAAATAGATAAAAACAATCTTTGTAGCGAGTTGTACATCATGTCAAAATTTGAGTTCAATCGGTACAGAACTTTTTGAGTTTTGAAGCGTATACGAACTAACTTAACATTTTTATATACATAGATTTAAGAGACGGCCACATATTTAATGTATCGGGTACTTTTTTTATTTAAAATTCTTAATATAAATTTAAAAACAAAATATCAACCACGTAAGATAATTGAATTTTATTTTTAACAAAGTTATATTTTTGTATTCTTTAAGGTGTACATGTTTTTGTGTAGTTTTATAAGGCACAGTTTTTATAACTGGTTCTATTGTAATGCAAATCTATGCAGTTCCTAACGACCTGAGTTAATATGCGACTTAAATTTATTTTTTAAATATGAAGTTCAACAAACACTTGTTTATAAAAACTATTTTTTTATTTTATAAAATTCAAAATAATTTCAGAAACATTAATACATGTTAAGTGTAAATTTGAGAATGTACTATGTATCATGTTCAGTGATAACTTTTTATTCAGCTTTTATCAACAAACAATGAATGTGATTTGCATGCTTCTGTTTTTCTGTATTGTATTCACGGGATGCTTTATGGCCCACATTTATTAAATAAATAGAATATCTTATCTTGTTATATTTTTTCCTAGAACTTCTTTTTAGGATGGGTATGAATATAAATGTTATGCTAATTTATTTATGAACTGTCGCGGCAGTCCCGTTAGCATTGGCCTCAGTACAGACCAACGGCGAAAAAGACGCAAACGTCCACTTGTAATTCTCTTTTCTGGTGACTCCTGGAAGCATCAGTGATGTTTTAATCTTCTGAAGGTTAATTGTGCCTACTTGATTGGACACAGAACATGGAGGATATTGCAAGGGTTTAGTGGGTTTAGGGGATGTGTCGGTTGGGTCTAACGTAGGTAACGCAGGTAGAACGTAGAAAGTGCTTTGTGATCGCAGAGACACTCGTCATATAAAATAATTCGAGAATTCACAGACATCCTGCACTAGTGCATTGAGTAAAGTTTCTTTTAGATACATGATTTGAGGGAAAGCTCTGAAAATCACAAGGGTGTACATTTTCAAACAAAACTGCATGAAATAGCCTGGGATCGAAATCATCTTTCAAGGCTCTTCCGGAAAAACATGTCTGAATTATGCAGTCGACAGAAAAGTATCAAGTGAACTTGAATTATTGGATGAAACTGAGCCACCCAATATGGGCTTAAACTAACTTGTTTCTTTATGAACAAAAAGCCTTGTGGAAGACATTCGAGTCAATGCTCCAAAATTACGACAGGTATGGGCAAGACTGCCGCCCTAATGCAATAGGAAAATTAAGTTACATTTACAAATTTCTTTGTAAAAGATATTTCGGTGCAATATTACTTTGACATCATTCGCCGTTGGGGGAGGCTTTCCATAGCTTGTAGTGGCAATAAAAGTGAAATGGAGTCTGTCACTTTTGTTCATCGCATTCTATATTATTTCAGTAGCATACATACCTTTTAAGGCTCTCTCATGCAACCTATTTTTATAAATGAGTCTCTAAAGAAAGAGAATTTTAGGTAGACGTGACTAATTGCACTTTCACTTTACAAATGTGAAGGATTTGTTTAAAAACGCATTTAAATATTCATGCCAAATGCAACACACAACATTCGACCGACTTTTTTAATCTATATCGTCAAATAACTCCTAAGAAAGGCGTCCTAGAGAATTTAAATCTAAAATTTTGAGGTCAATGGCCTCAAATAAACGTTTCTCACATTGTACTCTACAGGATGAGATATTTTTGGACATTCTATTAAATTTTTGACGGTTCGGTGCTTATTGTAGCGTCGCCTGGTCCGGCGCCGGTGCGTCGGGTCGCTTCGGGGAAACCCGCGTTAAGCCGGATGGGGATGGGGGTGGACGGGTGCGGCGCCACGCCGCGCCGGTTGGAAAAGCCCTTAGGAATCCCGGCTGGAATTTCCTTCAAAAGGACGCTCGTGGATGCGAGTTTAAGAGATGTCGGTTGCAGCTCTGGAAAGGCTGGCCAGCGAGCCGTGTGACGCCCGCTGCTTGTAGGATGGGGGCGAGCCGGGGATATTTAAGGCCGCGCCGACAGGCGCCTCGCGGGATACGCTGGGTGTCGAAAGACGAGAGGTATCTCCAGTGCAATCCTTGCACGTGATCTTCGGGTCGAAGATCGGTTTGGCGACAAGCCATGTAACTGGTGTAGTTACGGGACTCTATGTCCGACAGCTTCGCACCTCGCGTAGCTTTTTGCTGTTTCCGAAGCAGTGGTTCTGGACGAGGCCTAGGGGACGGTCGCGGGGTTTTGCGGCTAAGAGAATTGAAAGGTTGCCAAGGGGCCAGATTTTTGTATCATAATCATTGTACATTAATTGTAAAAATTCTGTAAATATATTGTATATATCAATCAGAACAGTCGTCTGTGTTTTTCACTCTAGTACGTCACATTATCAATACTATCAATGCCACCTGCATGTTAGCCCTCGGTGTGGCGGCCATCTTTGTGACGTCACACTTAGAAGGCTTAGATTCATTCATCTAATATTTACGCTTTTTGTGTATATTACAACGTGTTTTGTGCAGACTGACGGGATTTATTTGCATCGTCATTGATATTCTGCGTCGAAAAGATGAAGAAAAAATATTGGCAAAGAATGGACCATTGTGTACAGTTACGAGAGAAGATTGTGTCTTCTTAGGTTTGATTTGTGTTTTATCTGCGTCAGTATCTTCGTTATTAGCAGCGATTCGGTCAAATTTTTAAGTCAGCGTGTTCAGTCATGATCGTACATTGTAAAAGCTGAGAAATAATACTTTCCCTAGAGTGAAAAGTTATTTTCAACAACTTAATTTATAGGCTTATTTTGTACAAGTTGAAGCATTGGCAAGAAAAATAGGAGGTTGATCACTGTTCTAAATGCTATATTGAGCAGGTTAGTAAACGATTTAGATGACACATGCGAGCATGTTAAATTTATTATTAAACAGTCAAAACAAGCAGATGAGACTATTTTGAAGTATGCTGAGGAGAAATTCAAAACATTGCAGGAATCAAATTGAGTAGTTTCATTAAAGTTACATGGAATTTATATCAAATCTTTCCTAGACAACAAACATGTACGATGCTACGATGTAGTCCAGATGCTGCTACTTCGCCTTATGTTTTATTGTTTATATTAAATTCCCTCCTATAATATTTCAGGGAGTATATATTTAAAAATTCCTGAACAATATAATCTAAGGTCTTAAAATCGATAATTTTAAGGTTAATGGCCTAAAAAATGTGTTCCTTTCACCGTAATGTATAGGACGAGAGCTTCTTGGGCATTCTATTACATAGTCCGGCGCTTCTCGATACTAGCCCACGTGCTCAGAGATGTGCAGAATGTGTAGCTGTATGTGAAATTAAACTAATTACTTGATGTCCTAGGCGATTAAATTGCACGGGTGTAACTCTCAGGTCGGCAATAAAGTTAAATAATACTCCAAAAAGTAGGGTTGTATTTGCCCGATCCTGTATTTTCGCATGGAAATCTTTACATATCTTTCCGAAGAGTAAAAAGCTTTTCAAATACTTTTGTGACTGTCAAGGAAAGCGAAACGCTAACTGTCAAGCAAGGTTGTCTAATTACTTCAAATGTTTTTAAGGAATTGCTGTAAATTGTTCAAATAAAATCTGACAATAACTGAATAACCCCTTATCCAAAATTTGTTTTAAACATCAATTTTATTGTTTCTTATTTTTATTTGATATTCTATAAGTACATTAGAAGTTATCTTTATACATTTTTAAACACATAAATACGTTTCGATAATAATTTTACCTCTTAATATGGAAATGAAAGGATAGAGTAGAGGTTGGTGTTTAACATGCGAGAGTTCTCGCACGAGTACGCTAATTAAATGTATCTTCATAAAATATTTACACGTTGTTTTGCATACTTATATGTTGCGTAGCACACATTACCTCAAAACTTACAACCCATGCCACACTGAAGCCCCATGGTTTGCTTTGCATTGTATCACAAGCTTGGAATGAAATTTTGATGAAGAAAACGATTTGTCCGTGGTCTGACACCATGTTCGCCGCCTGCAGAGCGAGAACTGAATGAGAGATTCCGGAGCTTCGAGATCCGAATCGTTGAGGGCTGGGAACGAATCCCTATGACTCCGAATTCTGTGATTTGGTGGATTTAATCATGTATTCAACAAATGTCATATTAGACATATCTCACATTACACACATCAACCAGTTATCAGTTTGTTTGCGATCCCAAACCACATCACCTATATGAAGCGGTTTGAAGACAAATGGAGGGTGAAATAAATTGCAAAGTAACCGCTACCGTTCAAAATAATCAGTTCTTCGTTTGCTTCTTTTCCTTCAGCCGACAACAGATCCGCTCTAGCCGTACCACCAACTGAGGTAGCTCAGAGCCAGCATTACCACGTCTCTGCAGCAACTCGGATCGGGAGATCCTAGGTTCGAGTACCGACAGTGGTAAGATTTTCGACAGTCACTTGTGAGCTAGGTCGAATTCAGTCGCTGTCTGGAGGAGAATCCAAGGGACCGGCTGCTCTGGTCGGTAGTTTTCCGTGGTTTCTCTGATCAATAACAGGAGAATGTCGGAGCAGTACCCTAACAAACGGGCCACGGATCGCGCGCGATCTTTCCTTCCTCTTCCTTGTCCTATCCTCTCCCTTACGCACACAACACACATACACATACACATACACATACACACACACACACTTACAATAACATGCACCACACTACCAAATAAGCCGGAAGACCTTACGTGAGCTGAGAGCTTGACACGGTTGGGGCAGTGTCCCGCTGGTATTCTGGGGTGGGGCAGAAATCCCCGACAAGCGAACAGAGTCTAATTCATTAATAAAAGGGGAAGGAACGACCACCAACTCCAATAATATATAACATAATATTGATTGCACTAATAAAACATTGATTGCACTAACAGGACTAATGACCATAGCATTTGACGTACCCGGAAACATCAATCAATCAATCTGTACACTAAAGCTTTGACTGTTCCTTCGTTGCTACCAGAACTGATGGTTCCTTAAAAATGCACGCTTCCGCTGAGACACTTCTGCCTCTGCTCGATTTGCGCGTGGCCGGCGGCCGGAGGGGCGTGGCCCCGGGCGAGGGCGCTGTCAGTGCGGGGGCGTCCGCCGGCGTCAGCGCTGTCGATACAGCTGGAGAGAAGCATCGCTCCCGCTCGCCTGCGGTCGCGCACGCACGGCGCTCGTCTCCGCCCTGCGGTCGCGCGGCCACTCTCTCCCAGTCAGCAGCAGCGCGCGCAGCTCGCCTGCGGTCACGAGCGTGCTCACACACACACCACGCAACCGGGGGCGGTAGCTCGGTGCATCAACTGATGTCACTGCAGCGCCTCTGACCGGGTGGTCCTAGGTTCCCACTCCCCACGGCGGCAGGATTTTCGACAATAGCTTGTCAGCTAGGTCGAATTCAGTCGCTGTCTGGAGGAGAATTCTAGCGGCCGGCTGCTCTGATCGGTAGTTTTCCGTGGTTTCTCCGATCAACACCAGGCGAATGCCGGAGCAGTACCCTAACAAACGGGCCACGGACCTCGCGCGATCTCTCTTCCTTGTCCTATCCTCTCCCCTTACACACACACATTTACACTAACATGCACTACACTACCACATATTACGGGAGACCGGTCGGGAGCTCAGAGCAAGTCCCGGCTGGGGCGGTGCCCCGCTAGTGGGCGAGTCCCGGTTAGGGGCAAACCCCACTAGCCGATGGTAGGTCGGCGCTGGATCTCGCCATCCAGCGGGGGAAGATCACCGCCATATCCCGCGAGAAAAACATGCACTACACTAATGAGTCTAATGACCAAAGCATTTGACGCGCCCGGATACACGAAAAAATCAATCACACCACGCAGGAGCTGCTGGGGATGGTGTGCGCGGGGGGCGGGGAGAAATCCAGAATTTCTCTGAAGCCTCGGTTAATGATTTTTTTTTCAGTTTTCGATATAACGGAGAGGATGCAATCGACTTAAATCTGTAGTTTGTTTCCGATGCAGAAAATTTTCTATAACTCGGGGTAAAAAATGTCTAGTTTTAAACGTTACTAACCTCGTTTTGTTGGTACTTAGATTCATCACTCATTTATAGTTCAATGAAGATGGGAAGAGATTCCAGAGCTCAAGAACACTTCCACAGATTTTACTTTTTCCCCAAACGTCCCACATAGTTTTTAATGCTGATTGACAAAAACCAAACAAATATAAAAACGAATCACACCTTTTGTAACTATAACTGACCAAGTCATGGATTCCCAGTCGTCTAGGATCCAAGGCGAGGGGCTGAAGGCGCTGTGATGCTGTTAGCAAAGGTCAGATCGGGTATGTCTTCTGGTGCTATAGCCCGTTAAAGCCAAGTGTTGCTGCACTCTTCTAACGGATACTTTCGTTGTACAGCTCACATTGATATCTGCGGTTATTTTACGTAGTGTTGCATATATTTTAACGCTGACAAATCTACGCAAACGCCACTGGTTTCGGTCTTTCTGTTAAGGTTGATGGTCACTGCGATACCGATCATGAGATGTTATGCCAAAAATTACGTATTCTTGGCACTGTGGATCTCGGAATATTGACTTTTCTAACGATTTCCGAAATGGAATGTCCTATGCGTCTAGCTCCAACTACCATTGCGCATTCAAAGTGTGTCAATTCCTGCAGTGGGTCCATAATCACGTCAAAAAACCTATTACACGAATCACTTGAGTACAAGTGAAAGCTCTGCCAATGCATTGCCTCCGTTTATTCCACTTGTTCGCGATACCACTGCCATCTGTATATTTACATATTGCTATTCCATCGCTTTTGTCACCTCAGTGCAACTTCCAATGTGCTTGGCACTTGCGGAAAGTAAATGTCCCAGCAGATAGCGCAAGTTGTAGGAAATAACGTGGTGAAATATACCAAAATATGGAATTTGGAATTTGTTTGATTTTTGTAAGAAACCCCTCAATTGTTTTCAATTGCAGGAAGCCCTCAAAAGTTCGGATATAAAATAAAATGTTTGTAGGCAATTTTAATTTTTATGAGAACATTCTATTGCATAATTATTTTCTGAAGTATGTTGTACCTTCAAAGATTGTTTATCAGCTTCCTTCAATTGTGAATTCTGTAATAATGTAATTAGTAATAACTACAATAGCATACGAATATTATGATTTAGGAATATTTGTAATAAACCTTGAGACGAATTCAATATTTGGTAATATTGAAAAATAATGTGCTGGAATATTTAGTTTCAAAATGTCTGGTCGTGTCTCTAATAGAATATAGAGGAAGGTTTCCAGAAGAAAATAAAACATTAATACAGAACTCTCATCCCGAGAAGAATAATAATCATCTCCTTTCTGTGACAAATCTTACGACATTTTGGGAGGTTAATTTACTGCTAAGTAAACGACATTTATCTTAATGTAAGAAGAATGCCAATAGTTTATTTCAGCTCCTGAAAAAGTCACACAAATGTAAGAAAGAAATCTTCCAAACCGAATGTTCGGAAACATGCATCGGATACAACAGATTCGTTTTAAATGGTTGGTTGGCTGGTTAGTGATTCTGGGTGCGTCAACAGCTTAGGTCATTAGTCCCGTATGTGCAGTGCATTTCCCCCCTCGGGAGATGGCGGTGATCTTCCCCCGCTGGATGGCGAGATCCGGCGCCGATCTACCGTCGGCTAGCGGAGTTTCCCCTAACTAGGACACTCCCACCAACGGGGCACCGCCCAACCTGGACAAGCTCTAAGCTCCCGACCGGTCTCCCAGAATATATGATAGTATAGTGCATGTTAGTGTAAGTGTGGGTGTTAAAGGAGATAGGAGAGGACAAGGAAGAGGAAGGAAAGATCGCGCACTGGCTGTGGCCCGTTTGTCAGGGTACTGCTCCGGCATTCATCTGGTGTTGATCGGAGAAACCACGGATTTCCTTTAAAAAGGCCACCATATTTACATAACGTAAACATTTTTTCTGCCACAGAATATCGGCACTGAAAACGGAAACCGTCTCTTCACTACGACTGGCGCGACTAACCGAAAGCCAAACGCAATTCCCTCCCTAATCACACGCGGTGTTTGGGCGGAGGAGCGCTGATTTGTCACCAGCGCGTGTGTGGCCCCACGGAGAGCCCGCAGGGGCGGCCGGGTAAAAGCCTCCCCCACGGCAGAGGCGCGCTTTGTTTACATTCACGTGCTGTGGAGGGGGGTGGCGTTCGCGAGCTGTGAGCGGCCTTCGGGGCGGTAATTACGCGGCGCGGGTGCGGTGGGGCTTCCACGGCCGCTTCGCGCTCGTCATTCCAAACCGATGTGCCACCGACGCACCGCCGCCGCCGTTGGAGGTGAACAAATCGCATAATGGCGTTTCTATGAGTACCTGTCGCGCGGGGTGGCTTCGGTCTGGCCAGTGAACTAGGAGGTAATTTTAGATTCCGTCCATGACACCCTGTTTGGTGCAGGTGGTTGAATGCACATTAGCAGGATCCAAGTAACAATTAAAAATGTTTTACGCAACCTGAAATCAGAGCGCGATTTACGTTTTATACACGGGGTTCTATCATTTCGCAATACCCCTTTTTCTACTTTTAACTCCAATTCTTCACATCTAGCGGTACAAAAATAAGCGTAAATATTGATCAAGTCAAAACTAGAAGGTGTCCTACACAGCCTTTAAACTCATTTCTGAAGCAAATTTGAAATTACAGTAATAATATACAACAATACAATAATAATAATAATAATAATAATAATAATAATAATAAGCGCAGTTTTGTTGCAAACAGCCCATATATTAAGAAAATGTTTATCTAAAGTCCAGATATAAGATAAAGTTGTTGTTCTGTGACCGAACTTGTCCCCAAAACAACTCTGGGGAAGGTGAGCATTTTTACCAGCAAAAATAGCTGGTATGATGATGATGATGATGATGATGATGATTGCTTCATGAATCTTAAATATATTCACATGTTACTCTAACATTTTTCACGCTCATCAACTTCGTATATTGGATTCTTTGAAGACCAAGTGAGGTCATCCTTCGAGGCGAAAACCATTTTCATTGCGCTCTGTGGGGAGGCGGTGTGCATAATTACACGGGTTGGTGAACAGAGGCGGCTTTGCTTCCGGTGCCGCATGTGGATTGCAATCGGTGCGCAGGGGTCCTCGAGATTCCAACGCGGTACATAACGGTTACGCTTCAATTTGAGGTGACAAACAACCGAGCGCCAGTCCAAATCCACGCACCTCAGCGAGTGCACGGCTAGTTTACTGGCTGTTTGATGATGACGGAGTGCGAGGATTTGGGAAGTGGGAAATAGTCAATAGTGCTCATGATTGTTTGCAGATTTTAAAGAATCTTCATTGAGGTCGAGGAAATGTCCGCATCCTAATCATACAAGTTATTCTCTTACGAAGTACTAAAAAACACCGAAATAATTCTTAATAATTATAACAATACAGTAAAATCTGCCTAAGCCGGAATTGATCGGGAAACAAAAAAAATCCGGTTTAAGGAAGGAGGCTACCATTTTATTCAAGGTTGTCCATTTTATGACATTTGTGATATTGACCTTTCTGTTCCGCAAGTATTAACTTACTCATAAATTACTATTATAAATATCAAATTACATCAACATATAACTTATTTATGGAATAAATCACCAATAAATGAATATTAAACACTCTTCTTTGATGGAAATCTTTTAATGACTCGTGGAGAAGTAGAATGTTTCTGAGATATTATTCTACATTTCAAATTTTCAAAAGTTTTTGTATTGCGAAGTTTTTTTAGACCGCGACATATCATCCTAGGAGATCATCTTGAACACTTTTTTTCTGGATTTGTAATTTAACTTTATTTCCAGAAATCTATCAATAGTACATATTTCAATTCACTTCTTCATCTCAATTCGATCTCAATCGTTTCTTTTGTTAAATTGAAGATTCTAAGAAATGTCCAAAAATCACTGTATTTTGTTTCTTCGTTCGTAAAATATCTCATCGTGGTATACATTAGAGGTACTGCGAATGCAAGGATTTTCTATTTTTTAACATAATAAAGTACAATACATTAAAAGCCTTTCCGAGTGATCCTCGCACAGCAACTCTTTATCGCCCGATCGCCCGCGGGCGAGGCAGGCCTTTGAGCACGCCGCCCAGCAGTGGCGCTGGTCGACACCGCGTCGGAACGCCTCACAATGGGTCGAAACCTAATGCTTTTTTTTTATTTATAATTTTTTTTGTTCTTCTTAGGTGAATTAATTAATTGATTGATTTTTTCGTGTTTCCGGGCGCGTCAACTGCTTTGATCATTAGTCCCGTTAGTGTAATGCATGTTTTTTTCTCGGGAGATGGCGGTGATCTTCCCTCGCTGGATGGTGAGATCCGACACCGACCTACCGTCGGATAGTGGGGATTCCCCCTAACCAGGACTCTCCCACCAGCAGGGCACCGCCCCAGCCGGGACAAGCTCTAAGCTCCCGATCGGTCTTCCGGAATATGTGGTAGTGTAGTGCATGTTAGTGTGTGTATGTAAGGGGAGAGAATGGGACAAGGAAGGACAGATCGCGCGCGGTCCGTGGCCCGTTTGGTAGGGTACTGCTTCGGCATTCGCCTGGTGTTGATCGGAGAAACCACGGAAAACTACAAATCAGAGCAGCCGGCCGCTAGACTTCTCCTCCAGACAGCGACTGAATTCGACCTAGCTGACAAGCTAGTGTCGAAAATCCTGCCGCCGTCAGGACTCGAATCTAGGACCTCCCAGTGAGCAGCGCTGCAGTGACATCAGTTGACGCATCCTAAATAGAACTACTGTAAGGAAAAGAACCTACTGATTCGCAGCACGTCGGATGAGCAGGGTCGTTAACTGACGCCGCGCTCTGGGTTCTTCCGCCCCACTGTGAGCAGGGAGCAAGGGCGGCGGCCCTTGTTAGGGGCCCTTCTGCACGTCGCCGCGCCGGGCAACCCGAGCTCTGAGCCCCTGAGATCCCCGCGCCCCGCCCCGCCCCCCGTGCCCCGCGCCTAGCCGCCACACGCCCGGGCGTCAAGGGCCGGTCACCGCCTCTGCCCATCACGCCGCGCCCCGCCCCCTTCCGCTCCGCCCCAAGCCTTTGTTGCTGAGGGAACGAACGCCTCCGTGGGGAAAGGACACCGAGAAACGGAGAGAACGGATGAATGGAAAAATGAGACGATGAAGGAGAGGAAAAGGGAGGATAAAGGAAGGTAGAAAAGGATTAAGAGTAAGGAAGGGAGGGGTGATGGAAAGTTAAGGAGGGATGAAGAAAAAGGATCATGCCTCCGGGGGGGAGGGAACATCGAGAAACGGGGAGAAGGGATGAATGTAAAAATTAGGCGATGAAGGAGGGGAAAAGGAAGGATACAGGAAGGGAGAGAAGGGTTAAGAGTAAGGAAGGGAGGGGTGACGAAAAGTTAAGGAGGGATGAAGAAAAAGGATCATGCCTCCGGGGAGAAGGGAACATCGAGAAACGGGGAGAAGGGATGAATGTAAAAATCAGGCGATGAAGGAGGGGAAAAGGAAGAATACAGGAAGGGAGAGAAGGATTAAGAGTAAGGAAGGGAGGGGTGATGGAAAGTTAAGGAGGGATGAAAAGGTTCATGAAAGAAGGAACAAAAGTGATGGATTAAGAAAGGTAAGACCGAGAGAGGTGGCTCAGGGCATCAAATGCTGCATCTGCAGTGCCTCTGACCAGCAGGGCTTAGGTTCGAGTCTCGACGGTGGAAGGATTTTCGACACTGGCTTTTCAGCAAGGTCGAATTCAATCGCAGTGTGAAAGAGAATTCTAGAGGCTGGCTGCTCTGATCGGTATTTTTCCATGGTTTCTTCGATCAACACCAGGCGAATGCCAAAGCAATACGTGGGGGGTTTCCCCCTAACCAGGCCTTTCCCACCAGCGGGGCACCACCCCAGCCGGGACAAGCTTTAAGCTCCCGACCGGTCTTCCGGAATATGTGGGAGTGTAGTGCATGTTAATGTAAGAGTGTGTGTGTAAGGGGAGAGGATAGGACAAGGAAGAGGAAGGACAGGCCGCGCGCGGTTCGTGGCCCGTTTGTTAGTGTACTGCTCCGGCATTCACCTTGTGTTGATCGGAGAAACCACGGAAAACTACTGATCAGAGCATCCGGCCGCTAGCATTCTTCTCCAGACAGTGACTGAATGTGACCTAGCTGAAAAGCTAGTGTCGAAAATCCAGCCGCCGTCAGGACTCGAACCTAGAACCTCCCGGTCAGAGACGCTGCAGTGACATCAGTTGATGCACTGAACTACCGCTCCCGGTACTTCTTACGAATTACTTTGTACACAGCTCACGTAAAATATAAGTTGAAAATCTTTCTTACGCGGCTTTTGGAGTCGTTTTCATGTGTTTAACACTCCTATTTCGTGGGTCGTTGGATGTTAATGAAGAACTTTGGGCGAGACGGTCGTCGACGAGGGACGTGCCAAGCATCAAGAGTAGTACGGCTCGCAAAGTTCCGATGTGTGAAAACTCAGATGCCATGTGAATTAAATGCAATCATAAGTCAGCGATTAAAGACTTAACAACTTTGGAAACTAAAGCTAGAATTACCCCACAAACTTTTTCAAGTTACAAATTAGTTATGATCTGTAATAGAAAGTGTCTTTCAAATACATATTCTTGTGAATATAAAATTTTTTCTCAAGTAAATTTAAACTTTTTATGACGATTTGTATGTTATTTTCGTGTTTTCCTAATATTGCACATTATAATTATAACATTTCTAGTCCATAACATTTTTATATGAGTGATATAATTCAGATGTTACATTTACATTGCTGACTCAATCAGTACTAATCAAGCTGAAAAAGTTGATATCTATATTTACAGTATTATAATTTACATTTATAAGGATAACACTTAAATATAACTAAAAAAGAAAATAATTTTTGATTACTTGAATGAAATACTCTCACTAGTTTTCAATAAGATACACCAAACGTTTGAAGACAAGCAATCTACTAGACTCCCAATCCACTTCCCTTTAAAAAAGTCCCAAATTACGGCCTTGATGCATAAAGTAATAAAAGCGCTCGCATTCGCCACAGAGAGGTATTCGGCGTTTGTGCTAGACCATGTAGAGAGCTAGAGACTAAAAGAACTAGAGACTAAAAGTGCTAGAGACTGTGTAGAGATGTGCTAGAGACTAAAATAACAGAGTACTTAGAAACCGAGTTATCAAAACGGCGACTTCATATTTTTCCATATTGTAGAGACCATCTACTTTGGATCGAATTTCAGCATACTCATCCCAAAACTTTGGGTAATCGTGGCCATATTAAGGTTCCAAAAATTCCGAGTGATATTTTGAAACCCTAAATATTCTTATGAGAAAAGAGCCTATGGAGGGAATGTGCGTGCAAAGATATTGTTTGCGAATAAATTGCGATAAATTTTGCGAATCTATGATTCGATTTCAATGTTTCACTCACAATGCAAAAATATTGCATTTATTATATATTATTTTTACTTTCTCGTATACGTACGTATATATGGAGTAATACACGTAGTGTAGAGAAAGTTATGTAATGCTGCGCGAAAATACGGCGCATTTTCGGCGAAAAAAAATTCATTGCCGGGCTCTGGTAGCGAAAAAATGCATTAAACCGGTTGCTAAATTAAAAGAAAAAATCCTCACACGTGGTGTAGCCAGAATCCCTGTTTTCTGGGTCCTTGATGGCGAAAAACCAATTGGAAGCAAAACGTCCGTCTGTCCGTCCGTTCGTCTGTTCGTCCGTCCGTCCGTCCGTCCGTCTGTGAACACTACTAGCACCTAAACCACACGTGCGATCTTTTTACAAATTCAAGAATCCTATGTCGATCTGGGTCTAGTTGAAAATTTGAACTTTTGAAAAACAAGAAAGCAATTTTCAAAACGAATAGTAAAGTGTGTATATATATATATATATATATATATATATATATATATATATATATATATATATATATATATATATATATATATTCCTACTAATAGCTAACGTGCAGAGTACCTAAGTTACATAGAAAAGTGAACCGAAAGAAATCAAGAAAAAGAAGAAAAAACGGCTTTTCCACGGCGAAACGCAACGCCATCCCATGCACAATACTTCGCACGCGAGCGAGCCCAACGAAATTTATTTCGTCCCCGTCGTCCGTCGCCCGTTGCCCGTCCTCCCCGTCCACCGCGTCCTCGCGCGCTGCGCCACATGCAAACGCGGCCGGGCGTCCTAGTTCTCTGAATTCCCTTTTGTCCTCACGCTCGCCATTGAAATTCTAGCGGGGACGAGCAAAAAGGAACAAAACACGCATGAATAGGTATTGAAACAGATATACCTGCTCTTACCCCGGCGCTGCACGGATAGGAGTAAATCGGATTCCGCCTACAGGAGATTCTCGTCAAGTGGAATGAGGTGATTCGTTTGGTTATTTGCCATGATCCGCTGTGAAACTGGCGTCATATCAATTATATTGCTTTTTTCCCCTCTCGGCCGGCGTCCAAGTTTCAATGAAGTTTCAGCCCGTGTGAGCTTATTGAAATCAAATTCCATGCTTTTTGGTGGACAGTGTGGAAAAACAGCGTGATAATTCTACCGTGATGAATAGAATGAAATATTCTAATTTTCCTTACACGAAGAATATTTGGTGCTTTCAATTGAGTAATCAATTTACTGATTAAATAAGTTGCGCGAAAAGAATTTAATCTATCGTTTAAAGTAAATGAGCAACTGATGTCCTTAAATCCGAACTGTAACGCACATTCAATCAACATGGTAAATAAGAAAACTTTTTATATTTAACTTCAGGTTTATGACGATTGATAAGGGAAATATTTGATTATTTGTTATTGATTTTCTTTCGAGGAGAAGTAGTCTTGTTACACACAATTAAATTATACTAAATTATTACCATTAAATCGGTTCGGTGATATTTGAGAGTTTAATAAAAACAAGATGCCTCTAGTCACAGTGTAGGGAGAAAAGGAAATATTCTCATTTGATTGCAAAATATATAATATTGTTTCAAAATTCGTTTATTAAGTGATAAATTATAACTTTTACATAACACAAACTCGTTAATCAAGTATCCGTAAAAATATAAATTACGAATCTTGATAAAATATAGCGTTGGTGTTATGAATTGATTTGATTCATATTAAACAAAGTTTGAAGAATTAATAATTCGATTTTTGGAGGTATTTTGCTAATTCATCGGGCAGACATGTACTTTAGGATGTGTACTGATGGACAGGTGTGTCCGGAAAGTAATGCATTTTTATGTGCGGGTGCTTAAAATGGCCACTGATGTACCAATCGGTTGGGTTAGATAAGTGGGGTGTCACCGCTTCAAAGCGATGCTTTAGCCAGTCTGCTCCGAGCAGTTGAGACGTCAGGTGCCGAGGAAGGTGTGTGCCAGATTGTTCCCAAGCTGCTGAAGTCGATCAGTAGAATCACCATCGCGAGTGAACGTCTGGAGCGAGTGCAAATTCAAACAGATTTTTTTGACAATGTTACTTTCGGAGATGAAAGATGATGTTTTGGGTATGATCCAGAAACAAAACATCTAAGCTCCGAGAGGAACACCTCAACGTCTCCAAAACCGAGAAAAAGCAAGAACGAGTAAGTCAAAAGTGAAACAAAAATTGATTGTTTTTTTTCGATGCTGAAGGTGTGGTCCACAGAAAGTTCGTTCCTCAATGCCAAACCATGAACGTTACCTACTACGTCGATGTGTTGGAAATACTGCGTAAGAGGGTTGTCGAAATGAGAAAAGAGATCAAGTATCTGGAAGCTCCACCACCACAATGCTCCAAGTCACAATACTCCAAGCAATGCACGTTCGTGGGTATCAGGAGAAGCACTCCTTGATAACACTGCTCCAACCTCCCTACGGTACGGATGTGGCTCTGGCCGACTTCTTTCTCTTCCCGAGGATCAAGACCGCCCTGACAGGAATCCGTTTTGATCGATTGATGCCATCCACGATGCGTGACAAAGGCCCTTCCCGAGGTCCCGGTCGAAAACTTCCAGGACATGTACTACCGTGCGTGGCAGAGACGCCGAATAAAGAGTATAGAAATAGAACCCAATAGAACTACTTCGAAGAATATTAAACTTTTGTAACAGTAACTTCCATCAATATTATTTTTTTAAATTGCATTACTTTCCTGACAAACCTTGTATTGTAAATTACATTAAAGTAAATCACAGCATTCAATTCATTTTAAAATATTGATTTTATAAAATTATTTTCCCTGCACAATTCATTGGTCCATGCATAATACCCTATATGAATTTTTAATACCCTCTTGTCAGTACACTCTTGTCAATTCAAGATGTAATGAACCTGATATTCAGGCTGAAATTGAATATAATGTCTTAGATATGTTAACTAAACCTCGTCTAACTTCTGGTTTAAGTTTAGAATGTAGTACATTAGCACTGCTGTTCATCAACCTCTGTAACTGAGATAGTCTGGACGTAACCGTTTTGTTGATAAACTGTGTAGATAAAACAAGTAATGCAGTAGGATAGTACACTGTGAGGAATTATTTTCTCAAAATGTCCTTTATTTATTAAAAATCTGTTTCTATAATTTTGTAGATAGAGCAAATAAATGAAAGGTTTTCAAAACCAACCAGCAATTTCATAACCAAAATCGTAAAACAATAACTTCCATTGTTCAGTTTAATTGATATCCTATCAATTTATCAACAAAACTATTACATCCAGACTATTGCAAATACAGTGACTGGCCATAAGGAGTGTTATTGTACTACATTCTACACTTAAACAAAATGTTGATACCCTCATATGTCTATAATTCTTACCACACATCAATTACTCCCTAAAAAAGAAATGAAAGGCAAATTCAAATTAACCTTAGTTAACAGGATTGTAAATAAAAAATTTGCCTCTCACTTTAAAGTGAGAGGCGAATTTTATATTTACAATTAGTAAGTTGTAAGATAGTAAGTTGAAGAAGGATAGACAAAATATAGTTTATAAAATTGAATGTGTCGATTGTCCGACAGCCTATATTGGACAAACAAAAAGAATATTAAAGTTGCTCTTCGGAGATCATAGAATAAATATGAAGAAGAAAGCATGTAAACACAATTCTCTTTCCGTTCACAGAGGAAATACAGAACACAAAACCAACTTTTCTGGAACTAAGATGTTAGCTACTGAGAATAAAGGCAATTTCATTTCATTTCATTTTTATTTCAACCTTGAGTTTTTACTCATATAATAATACCGTTTGGACGGGATGTTATTTCAGTTGATATATATGATAGGAAGGATGTACATGATATATATGAGGGATATGTATGATACGTAGGGATGTTATTTTCATTCATTACTCTTCGGATATACTTTCTTATATGAGAGATGTACCGGGAGCGGTAGCTCAGTGCATCAACTGATGTCACTGCAGCGCCTCTGACCGGGAGGTTCTAGGTTCGAGTCCTGATGGCGGCAGGATTTTCGACACTAGCTCTTCAGCTAGGTCGAATTCAGTCGCTGTCTGGAGGTGAAATCTAGCGGCCGGCTGCTCTGATCGGTTAGTTTTCCGTGGTTTCTCCGATCAACACCAGGCGAATGCGCACGATCTGTCCTTCCTTGTTCTATCCTCTCCACATTCACTTACACTAACATGCACTACAAGCTTAGATCTTGTCCCGACTGGGGCGGTGCCCCGCTGGTGGGACAGTCCTGGTTAGGAGGAAACCCCACTAGCCGACGATAGGTTGGCGCCGGATCTCGCCAGGCAGCGGGGCAAGATCACCGTCAACTCCAGCGAAAAAAACATGCACTATACTAACGGGACTAATGTCCATAACGGTTGACGTGCCCGGAAACACGAAAAAATCAATCAATGTAAGAGATATTAAAGAAAAACATGCTACGTTCTAAAGTAACGCCATATATGATTTAGAACAAAGTTCTAAAACTATATAAGAAGAAAACGAATGGTGAGTAAAACGAAAGAAAAAATCTCAAAATAAATCTTGACGATAGCAGACTTCCCCTTTATTGCATCAACGGTGAAATAAAACAGTCACGAGAAATAAAGCGAGAAGAAGGTAAGAAGAAGACTTGCAAAAGCAGCCACACGAGGCGAAGGGTTCACGAGAAGAAGACCTTGGAGCTACTCAGCTAGAGAGAGCAAACTTTGAGAGCCCCGTCCCCTCGCCCGAACCTCGAGTGAATAACTCGGAGGGCTTGGAGCACACAATCTGTCGCCAGACGTTGAGCACACAACATCCCTCTCCGACGCCCGGCCTGTCTCCCTCTCGCTGCCATGCTTCAACTGCAGCACTGACACACCCACTGCAGCCAGAGGAAATTCCTTTTCCAGCACTGCAGCACGGGCTGCAATGGCTCAGTGGAAATGCCGTTGCCTCGGTGGGGTCGTTTAGTGCGAGTTCGAATATTGGTTGGTTGGTTGTTAGTAATTCCGGGAGCGTCAACTATTAAGTTGGTTCGTCCCGTAAGTGTAGTACTTTTCCCTCGGGAGGTGGTGTTGACCTTCCCCCTCTGGATGGCGAAGCAGAGTTTCCCTCAATCAGGTATCTCCCACCAGTGGGACACCGCCCCAGCCGAGACAAGCTCTAAGTGCCCGATCGGTCTCCCGGCATGTGTGATAGTGTAGTGCATGTTAGTGTGTGTGTGTGTGTGTGTGTGTGTGTGTGTGTGTATGTAAGGGGTAAGGATAGGACAAGGAACAAAGCGGTAGCGGTAGCTCAGTGCATCAACTGATGTCACTGCAGCGCCTCTAACCGGGAGGTCCTAGGTTCGAGTCCTGACGGCGGCAGGATTTTCGACACTAGCTTTCAGCTAGGTCGAATTCAGCTGCTGTCTGGAGGAGAATTCTAGCGGCCGGCTGCTCTGATCGGTAGTTTTCCGTGGTTTCTCCGATCAACCCCAGGCGAATGCCGGAGCAGTACCTACCAAACGGGCCACGGACGGCGCGCAATCTGTCCTTCCTCTTCCTTGTCCTATCCTCTCCCCTTACACACACATTTACACTAACATGCACTACACTACCACATATTTCGGGAGACCGGTCGGGAGCTTAGAGCTTGTCCCGGCTGGGGCGGTGCCCCGCTGTTGGGAGAGTCCAGATTAGGGGGAAGCCCAACTAGCCGACGGTAGGTCGGCGCCGGATCTCGCAATCCAGCGGGGGAAGATCACCGTTATCTCCCGAGAAAAAAAACATGCACTACACTAACGGGACTAATGACCTAAGTAGTTGACGCGCCCGGAAACACGAAAAATCAATCAATCAATCACAAGGAAGAGGAAGGAAAGATCGTACGCGGTCCGTGACCCATTTGTTGGGACACTGCTTTGGCATTCGCCTGGTGTTCATCGGAGAAACCACAGAAAACTACCGATTAGAGCAGCCGGCTGCTAGAATTCTCCTCCAGACAGCGACTGAATTTGACCTAGCTGACAAGCTAGTGTCGAAAGTGTTGCCACTTTCAGGACTCGAACCTAGGACTTGAGAATCAAGGGCAATGCAGTGACCTCAGTTGATGCACCGAGCCATTTCTCCCTGTACGAATCCTGACGGAGCAGGAATTTCGCCACAGCTACATACTTCGCTGGAATTCAACCACCATATCGCCAGACAGAGGTGGATATTTCTGAAGGTCGGCCGCTCTTATCGATAGTTTTGCATGGTTTATCCGGTTAATGTCTGACGAAAGCTGGAACAGTACCCTAACAAACGGGACACTGACAGTACGACATTTCTTTCCTCATCTTGTCCTTATACATAGATTTAAAATTCCATTCATTACGTTACACATTGTAACGGGAGAACAGTTGGTAGCATAGAACTTGTCATTAATGAGGCAGAGCTCTTTTGTGGGAGGTGTAGGATTGAAAGATTGAACCTCACAAGCCAAAGTTTTGGTCGGCGTCGGTTCTCACATTTCAGCGAGGATTGAACTTTACATCCTCCCTACGTGTAACATATTTTACACTCACGGGACTAATGACCTTAGTAGTAACTTACCAGAATCAATCACTGAAACATCGTGGGCGATATACGTATTAGATTATGCACATCCTCTATCACTACCATAGTTGTCATTACATTTTCACCAACCAATGCGGACTTTCCCCTTCCACAACTGCCATTTTATCACTGCATCACACTACCTTTGGCTCGGCCGTACATGCCATTGCCATTACTGAATCTACCGCAAGTGTCACTACCATCGCTCTTATCCTCGCAACAATTGTCACCCTTCAATCAGCACCAACACCGGAGGTTCCTTCATGAGCATCTATTTCGTAATTGCGTGGTAAACTTCACGTCGTCTCACCGGGAGCGGTAGCTCAGTGCATGTCGACTAGCTTTTCAGCTAGGTCGAATTTAGTCACTGTCTGGAGGAGAATTCTAGCGGCTGGCTGCTCTGATCGGTAGTTTTCCGTGGTTTCTCCGATCAACACCAGGCGAATGCCGGATCAGTGTCCCAACAAATGGAACAAATGGGTCACGGACCGCGCACGATCTTTCCTTCCCCTTTCTTGTCCCATTCTCACCCCTTACAAACACAATAACATGGACTACACTACCACATATTCCGGAAGATCGGTCGGGAGCTTAGAGCTTGTTCCGGCTGGGGCGGTGCCCTGCTGGTGGGAGAGTCCTTGTTAGGGGGGAAACCCCACTAGTCGACCGTTGGTCGGCGCCGGATCTCGCAATCCAGCGGGGGAAGATCACCGCCATCTCCCGAGAAAAAACATGCACTACACTAACTGGACTAATGACCAGAGCAATTGACGCGCCCGGAAACACGAAAAAATCAATCAATCAAAAATTCACGTCGTCTCTTCCCTCTGCCATCTACCTTCTCTGTTACTGCTGTCATCAACGACACCGTTCTCAATTCCATTTGCGCCGCGGTCACTACAATACACCCACTTCCTATGCCGTCACCTTTGCCATTACTGATTTGGAAGGTATCTCTGCCACCATGGACACCGTCAATGTACTTTTTCCTCTAGTGTTTGTTTTGCCTTTACCGCTGCCTTTCGTCACAATCCCCTCCAGTATCGTCACAACTAGGTGTTACCATTAGGATTCCAACGGTCTTCCTGGCTACATCCCTGTGTGAACGCGAGAGAGCAAAAGCATTTCCATTTATTATATCCCAGTCTCTATTCTTTTTTTCACGTTATTCATATGAGGATGTTTTCCAATAATTAACATTAAAATGTAATTGTTTTTGTTTTCTATATAAAATCATATAGAGCTTCGTGAATAAACAACCATTGTGTAAAGAGTACCATGTGCCACTAGCACACCATGGTGAGAGTACTAGCACACCATGGTGCCTCCGTCGGGTACACTCGTGTTGGAGACTTTTATTTAGGCTATGCAAGGTCATAGTAACAAGAAATTTTGAACACAACACACTGGCTTGACAATCCTCTGGAATACAGAGTTACCTGAAAGAGGAACGATATAATTTTAAAAAAAAAGTCTGTTTCATTAATACTTAGGTAATACAGTCGCTGATCTTAAAATGCATGTTCTAAGGATCCAAGTTTTGCTAGAAAGACATCAAAGTAATTCTCAATTCAACTACAGGGCTTTTGCCTTCTCTTCCTTATTCAATCTATTGCCTGAACCAAGGTTTCAGGAAGACTGATATCACAAATCTGTGTTTGTCACCACATAATTCTTGTTCCTGTCCGTGACTATGTATGTGTGTGTGCATGTGTGTGTGTGCATGTGTGCGTATGTACATGTGTTCGAGTGTGCATGAGTGCGTGTGTACATGTGTGCGTGTGTGCATGCGTGCGTGTGTGCGTGCGTCCATTTGTGTGCATGTGTGTGTGAATGTGTGTATGCCTCTCTTTGTCTCTCCGTCTGTCTCTCTGTTTGTCAATCTCTCTGTCTGTCAGTCTTTGTATGTCAGTCTTTGTCTGTCAGTCTCTGTCAGTCAGTCTCTGTCAGTCAGTCTCTGTCAGTCAGTCTCTGTCAGTCAGTCTCTGTCTGTCAGTCTCTGTCTGTCAGTCTCTGTCTGTCTGTCGGTCTCTGTCTGTCTGTCAGTCTCTGTCTGTCAGTCTCTGTCTGTCTGTTCCCCTGTCTGCCTGTCTGACAGTCTCTGTCTGTCTGTGTCTCTGTCTGTCTGTGTCTCTGTCTGTCTGTGTCTCTGTCTGTCTGTGTCTCTGTCTGTCTGTGTCTCTGTCTGTCTGTGTCTCTGTCTGTCTGTGTCTCTGTCTGTCTGTGTCTCTGTCTGTCTGTGTCTCTGTCTGTCTGTGTCTCTGTCTGTCTGTCTCTCTGTTTGTCTCTCTGTCTGTCTGTCTCTCTGTCCGTCTCTCTGTCTGTCTGTCTGTCTCTCTCTCTGTCTGTCTCTCTCTGTCCGTCCCTCTTTGTCTCTCTCTCTTTTTTCTCTCTCTCTCTCTCTCTCTCTCTCTCTCTCTCTGTCTATCCCTGGTTTTTAGTCTCTATCTCTCTAGATCTCTATCCCTCTCTGGATCTCTATCTCTATCTCTATCCCATTCTTTACTTCTACCTTCCCCGGTGGCTTCTCTCTCGGCCTTGCTCACAGCGTCGGCGCCACACCACAGCCGCTCTTCGCTGGAGTGTGCGCGACAAATTGGTGCAAACACGTCGTGCATGGCCAAACTCCTCCCGACACTTTCCCAATTATCTCCGTTCCTTCGCAACCGGATTGAGAGCTTCTTCAAGCTGAGGTTCTCAGCTCGTTACACAAAAGTGTCTCCGAGGGTGGAAAGAGAGTTGAAAAGAACGGCAGATAAAGAGGTTAAAGGGGAGCAGAGGAAAACGAACGTAAAGGTAAAGTGAGCAAAATTCCGGACGATATTAAAAAAATGTCGAATGACGCTTTCAATACTACCCAAAATTAAATACATTTAACCCTAACTTTTTTACCACTTAGTTAAATCTAAACATTCTTCTTCAAGGATTCTTATTAACACGTTTATAATGAAACTTTCGTATAAAATTGGCATTAGATTAGTGTAGAAAATTTTGAACATGAATGTTAATTGCCCGTACGAAGGAAAAGGTCCATATCAAACAATATGTTTTCTGTATTAAACATTAATAAGTTTTTCTTTAAATTTGTGAAATATAACCAAATATAATATTTTTAAAGTAAAGTAATTTTAAAAAACAATCGGTACAATTTCATATTTGAAATATAAATGTTAATGACCTTCCTTTATTCTTCTTTGGATTGAAGTCAGTTCTTTCATATTTATGATAAAGTACACATTTACTGCTAGCTAAATTATTTTATGATACTGTAATTCAATATCTTACACTGAATAAGCAACAAAAAGCATAAAGAGTTTAATTATAATTGAAACTTTGCATAAGTGTTAATATTTGAGTTAGATACAAAAGACTTAAGTGCTGAGCCAATTCTAAACGACACAATGCGCTGAAAAAAGTTTAGAGCATTGGATACCCCTACGGAGATATTCCCTCAACGTGGCAAAAGTCATATTCAATTGCGAAGAGTAAAGATGATAGCTTGAAACAACAAAGTCATTTAAAAAATAAAGACTTTAATATTTCCTTTCTCTAGGATCTTAATTACTTTCTTACACTTGATGAGTTTTTAATTATCCTCTGCTGCAAATTGTTTGTAAACTGTTTAATCATAAGCGAAGTTTCAATGTTTCAAATACATCTCATTTCAAAAAGCAACAGTTTTCAAAAACTCTGTTTCAGATAAATTATTTTTTAAGTTATGTAAATTGTTCATGAACCCTCGTCCTGTAATGAGTTTCATTTGGGGGTAAAATAATAGATGTCGAGACAAATTCCTCTTCCTGGGAGACACTTTCTTAGAATATTGCAACTATCATTTCAACAAGTAATTTCACGAAAGGAAGTCCGAGGAACACGAGATTTCTAAGAAGTGGCCTGAATGTTACTTAGCCGTAAATGAAAAATGGACCTATGAATTGCGCAAACACAAATTCTGAGAATGGCTGTGAGACTAAATGAAGGTACTCTGGATGGAAACATGTATTCTAGTTTCATCGTTCTCTCCTGGAAGAGTACGATTAAAGATAGTTTGAATACTAAATATTTAAAAATGATTCGATAAATCTCTAAATGCGAAATTACTGTTTCATAAACATTTTCTGCTTCGCTTAAACTTTAATATATGCATCTACCTACCTAAAAATAAAAACAAAATTGGGCTGAAAATCTCCAAATACTGGTTTTTAGTTATTCGGAAAAAAACTGGAAGTGAGCACAATGAATTTTTTATTTATGAAGTAAATGGATGGGGTAGTTGATTTACGAAATTTTAATATAAACAGTAACTTTATATGTGTGTGGGTAAGAATAATATAATCAAATATATATTAGACACAAATTGTACAAAACAATTGAATAGGTCATTAATCATGTATGTAACTATTCGATATTATAAAAATGCACTTACTTTAAAATCGTAACAAGACTTCGAAATTTTATACTATATTAAGGTTATTCGTGTAAGTACGATCCATTTCACTTAACTTGACTCGTACTTTCACGTATAACCTTCGTGGGTTTGAACAAATCATATTTTATCAATGATAGAGAACAATGAACAGTGTATTACTTCACTCTTCTCGGAAAGTTAACGTAAACTCACTACACTTCAAGTTTGTTTAAATGTTTTCTTAATTTACCTCATGCATATTCAAGTACTTAAAATTAAAAAGGTTACTGTAATATTTTGAAATTATATATAGACATTCACTCTTGAAAGAAAAACATTTATCGTGTTTGCAATATAAACTGAGCTACATCATTTTTAAACATTATTTATGTGACTGAACAGCGATGTTGGAATTCATTGAGTCATAAAATCAAGTCATAGAAACGTACATGCCTATACGTAGATGTGGTCGTAATATCAAAGGAACGGACATTCTGAAATACATGACGTCAATCCACGATAACTTTAATGCTGGAGGTCAATGCTCCAGTAAAATCCACAACCGAAGAACTCCGTTTTATGGCAGGACCTTGCTCCGAGAAACATGATGGGTTCTTTTGCTTCAATGCCAGAAATTCGAATGCCAGCTACAGCTCTCCAGGTTAAGGATCGGGCGTTAAAACGTAATAGCAATTCGAATCAACTCTTAAACGAGAGAGGAGTGAGGAAGAGCCAAGTTGTGGAAAGGCATTGCCAACGCATTGGAGCGATCCGTGAAGAACGGCAGAATGTATGAAATTTCTGGCAAAAACAGCCTCATTCGAAATTCCTCCTTTTTTCTAATTCTCTCTAATTAATATTATCGCAATTTATCAACTTCTAGTGTAGAAAATTTCTTGATATAGAAGTATCAAATCAGAATTTCTGTGAAAAATAGAGAAAAGAAAATTGCACTGAAAAACAAGGAAAATAAAGTTGGGTTAAAAAACAAAGAGGAACGTGGGATAAATCATGAATGAGTAAAAAAGATAACGTTCGTTAAGAATAAGTGTTATTAAAAAGAAGTGTTCAGTTACGTCAGAGTTTAATTAATATTCATTTGTACCCATCATTGTAATCCAGTTTATGATCAGAAATGGAAAGTTACAATGGTGATATGTAAGGGTTATTCCCTGAACATCTTTCATATTTTGAGGCTAAGTAATGTACTATTACTGGCACTAGATTTAGAAGAAATTTAATTGCAATAGTTCAAAATTCTAAATAATTTTAAATCATAAAATCTGGTTGATACAAAAAGTTCAGAAGTTTATTGTAAATTGGTGAGGTCACAGATTTTTGTAATAATCGCAAATAAACTTGGTTTAATTGGTTTAGTGAAACAATCACATAAAACGTCAAATTTCTACGTCAATACAAGGAGTATTTTCCAAAGATATATCTATAAATAATATTCTTGTTAATAAAACCTTTTTAAATCAATATCTTGTTCTCTTCAGTTTTATCGTTTTTTTCATTCAACAAATATAATTATCAAATCATTTGATGCAATGCTAATCATTATTATCACATCTCTATTTTTCATATTTTTTCAGATAAATAATAAAAAGTACCGGAATTGTCAACTTCTCCTGGTTAAATTTTCCAAGCAAAATGAAAATTAAAAATTAAGTACAAGATATCTTTGCAAGGATACGTATTTGTGTCAGAGAAAATGAGACGGTGGGTTTTTTTGTACTTCGTAACAAAAATATTGCCAAGCCTCGTGAGTCAAAATACGAATCATTTTTAGGTATACTCCCCTCATACATCACCTCCAACCAACCATAACAGTCACTTACCCTTCTTTACCGTGGCAAGGAGCAAACTTCCTTCGAAAATTATTGCCCTAGCGGTGCCCGCACGCACTCAAGACCGCTCTGCTCGGCTGCACTGCGCATTAGAGGAAGCGATGGGGCCTCCATATGTATTACTGCAGTCGCGTGTTCCGGAAGAGCGGCGCGGCCGCGGGCGCAGCTGTTTCCAGGCGGAGGGCGGCCATCGATCGCCGCCGGCCGTCGCCACCGCCGCAACGCCGCCGCAGCCGCCCTGGGATCGGCGCCTCGCCCTCGGCAACGGGCCCACGTGCAAGAGCCCTGGCCGGGAATTAACTCTTTCACTGCCGCCGCCCCCCGGCCAAGTACTGCGAAAACTGCCACAGGGGAAATTCAAAAAATGCACACATTTTAAATTCTCTAACAGCTTTATTTTAGAAGATATGCAAACTATTTTTTTGTGGAAAGAAGAAATATAAATTACTTTTAATTTGTCTCGGATTTAAGGTAGAATAATATTTTCCCTTGGAAAAAAATTTTTTTTAACACAATATGTTTTCAAATTTCAAAAAAAAATTACGTTCAAAACGATTTTTTTTGCTATAATTGTTGTTTTTTTTTAGATCTAAAAGTATTAAAAACAAACTTTTTACACATCTGTGAATAAGTCGTTAAATATTTGTTGTTTTTTAAAGTATGGCTTACATATTACAATGTTTTAAAATTGTGTGAAATTTTGTTTCTTAGCAAATGCCATATTGCACTTATGCTGCAGCTTCATGTAATAGCTTTTGTAACTTCAAACACATTAGAAAGAAATATGTTTCATTCAAAAGGACCAGTTGAAACCTTAACCAACACGATAAGAGGTATTCTACGCAATCTATTGCTGAATAAATGAATTAAAATCACAAGCGAAGCTGCCATCGGCTCTGATCGGACCGTGGCAGTTTGGCTTTCAAAAACGCATCGGCTCTTGGCAGTGAAAGGGTTAAGAAATTCACGCCGCGTGCTCAGTTGACTAATTACTTTGTGTTTCCGGACGCGGCAACTGCAATGGTCATTATTTCCGTGAGCGTAGTATCCTCGACTGATGTCACTGCAGTCGCTCTGAAGGGGAGGTCCTTGGTTCGAGTCCAGATGGTGGTAAGATTTTCGACCCGATCTAGGTCGAATTCAGTCACTGTCTGGAGAAGGATTTTGATCGGTGGGCCAGCTGCTCTGATTGGTAGTTTTATGTGGTTTCTTCAATCAAAAGCAGAGGAATGATGGAGCAGTACCCGAACAAACGGGCCACGGGCTGCGCGCTATCTTTCCTTCCCCTTACTCGTCCTATGCGCACACACATTTACATTCACTACACAAATACACAATCCGGGAGCTAAGATTGATTGATTGATGGATTTTTCGTGTTTCCGGGCGCGTCAACTGCTTTGGTCATTATTCCCGTTAGTGTAGTGCATGTTTTTTCTCTCTCGGGAGACGGCGGTGATCTTCCCCCGCTGGATGGTGAGATCCGGCGCCGACCTAACGTCGACTAGTGGGGCTACCCCCTAACCAGGACTCTCCCGCCAGTGGGAAACCGCCCCAGCCGGGACACGCTCTAAGCTTCGGGAGCTAAGAGATTATCCCGGCTGCGCTTGTGCCCCTATTTGTGGGAGATACCTGTACTGAAAAAAACCCGCTAACCGACGGTTGGCGGCGCCAGATATCGACAGGCAGATCACCACCCATGATGAAAGCATGCACAGGGAGGGTACACTTAATGGACTAACGATCTTAGTAGTTGGTGTTCCCGTAAAAAAGTGCAGTGCATATTTTTTATCACGTGAGCGGTGTTTTATCCCCACTAAGTGGTGAGATCCGGCGCCGACCAACTCGTCGGCTTGAGGTTTTCCTATCCAGGTACCTCCTACCCGTGGGCCACCACCCTAGTCGGGACAAGCTCTAAGCTTCCGACAGGTCACTCATCATGTGTAAACTGCACCAGCTTTTGCCTGGTGTTGAACAGAGAAACTATGGAAAACTACCAATCAGAGCAGACTTTACTTGCAGACAATGGCTTAATTCGGCGAAGCTATGTAGCTACTGTCGAAAATCCTGCCACCGACGGGGCTCTAACGCAGGACCTCCCGGTTAGAGACACTGCAGTGAAAGCAGATGTTGCCCTGGGCCACCTTTGCCGGTCCGGATGCTCAGTATCTCCGAGATCTATCATTAGCATTTGCGATGCTTCAGTGAGGAGCCGGGTTGGGGGATTCGTGTTCCCAAATGTAACCACTTGAGTGGCTTCCATGTGGGCTCTGGCTTCGACGGGGCGTGGCCCGTTTCTCATGGGTATTGAGGAAGGACTTGCTCCAGCACGTACAGTACGCCTTCTCAGCCCAAAATAGAGTAGTTGTCTGCTGGCTGGCTCCACACACCTTCAATGGACTAATGCTTCGGAAGACCGTGGCGTTCCGGCGTACCCGGATTCGAGCCTGACCGTGCGTTAGTGTCACTCGAAGGAGGTGAGGTTAATTTTTTTAAATTTATATTCTTTTGGATAGAACAATACATCAGTGTTAATATACTCTACATTTGTTATACGAGCTTGTATCTACTTACAATTAACTTACAATAATCTTAAAATAACTTACATTACTACAAGGGTGGTAGAGGTATCTTTGTACAATATCTCCACTTTGGTTCGATATCTGAGAATTTATTTAGGAATGTATGGAAAGGAAATTTATTTTTAATGCGGGTTCTGTGAGTTGGGTTTTGTCAAAGTTTTAGCGGGTTTAGTTTGGGTATATTTGGTACGTTTTAGAAGAAGTGGGTGGATAAAAAAATAATGTGGTTGGTAATCGGTTCTAACTGGAATTCTTTATGGAGTTGTGCATTGGAGACGTACCATGGGACTTTCGTGATGGTGCGCAGGAACTGATTTTGGATTACGTGCAGTTTTTTTGGTGTTTGATTTAGCTGCGCTGATCCAAACTGGGCATGCATATAATAACAGTGGTCGTATGATAATTTTGTATAGAAGTAAGGCAGTATTGTAGGGTAATTTATCTGATCTATTTATTATTGGTTTTAGTTGGTGTAATTTAACTTTTGCTTGTATAACTTTATTGTCGATGTAATTTTTCCAATTGAGGCATGTGTCCATGAAACGGCTTAGATATTTTATAGGTTTGTTATGCGGATGCCATTGTACACATTGTGAGGTTAAGTCTAGCGGCAAGGGCCCGCCTTGAGGCGAGTGCCTTCCTTCGCTGTGTGAAATTGTAATCGGCTTTGGCCTCGGCCATACTCCGCATTGGACTTTAAAAAATTAAAAACTTCTGTTCGGGTGCGTTCTTTATCAGTGATATATCGTTAGTATGAAGGTGACAAAAGTGAGGGGATGGGTTTGCTGAGGACCCCCGTAGTGAGCCCATTTGTTGGAATTCTGATGCGATATTGTTGATGTAGTTACACGAATAAATTAAGGAAGCCATCTCCGTTAACTTAATATATTTATTTAGAGGGCTGGCTTTCGACGGATTTGCCGTCATCATCAGTCTCGCTGTGTTTGGCAAAAGTCGAAAGACTGTGTCGATGACGGCAAAGCCGTCGAAAGTCGACTCTATAAATAAAAATATTGAGTTGGCGGAGATGACTTCTTTTATTTCTTCATCACCCCATTTTGACTCTTGACAAAATCGTGGCACGGCCGGAATCTCAAGAGTAATGAGTAGAGACGTTGTATCAGCACATTAGAAAGCTTTAATCATCCCGGCCCCAGCGTGGAGAGCTGGTAAGTCTTGAGCTAGCGAGGCGGCCCCGCCCAGTTTGTGTGTGGGAGTTCTTATAGCGTAACGGCGAATCCAGATATCAGCCCAATGATGAACTTTCTACAGCCGCGGAGAGGAAAGAGTTGTCTTCATGAGCCCACCGCAAGAGTCCAACCCTCTGGTAATGAACAAGATGCATCGAAGTATACGGGCAGAGGATTAAACTGCCTCACGTTGACTTCGCCGGCTCCAACCTCCGTTGGCAAAGAACATAGGAGTCCGATTAGCGAAAGTTAACGCATAAAATTATTCACAGTCGTGTACTGGTTGTAGACTTAACTGTCGAACATAAAAAAATCGTTAGCGGTCTTTGGTATTGCGGTCAGTCTGCTCGCCTCCCACCCAAGTCTGTCTGATGTGGTGGACAACGGATCTTTGGAAGTATTACACGAAGTCCTTATCGTCCTTTCTACCATTGCTCGATCATACGTCACCCATCACCATCACCTATCTCCATCCATCATCATCACAACCACTACTTCAATCAAAGAGCAAAAGGCACTGAACACGTGGACACGCTCGAAGATGTAGGATATAGAAAAGAAGGAAACGAGGAAGGAAGAAAAATGTAATGAACAATGTAATAAGTACATAAATGCAAAACAAAATGAATAATTTAACACTCGTGTTAAATTATATTCAATACACGCATCTTTATAAATTACTACTTTTATAATTCAAGAACTCTGATTTTGGTCAAAATACTTGCAGTCCCACGGCACACGGGAGATTAGATTTTTAATGTAGGTCTTGTATGGTGACAGTAATACAACGCTAAATATTTACGAGGACGAAACTATCTATAGAGAATACTCAACTCAGTAAGATGTTTAATCGGAGCACGAGGTAAAATGACTGTGGATGTTCTAACAATCGGATCCACCCCTACCTACAAAAGTTAAAATGATTCTTTGGATATAACTATTTTGAGGATTATATGAAACGAGTTTTATATAATTATCAAAATAATTTTTTCATGAAATACGAAAGTGTGAAAATGATAATTTACAAAATAGTTTGGACCCTTCCCAGAAATGCGCAATATGTCCTGTACTAACATGTATCCGACATTAGCCTTATCTGCATATGCCCATGCCCCATATGTCATATTTATCACGCGTTCGACATTAGTTTAAAATGTCGGACACTTGATAGTTAATAGAGAATAGACCGTACGAGGGTGGGTGGCAGCCAATCTTCAGATTCTCAGCAAAGAAGAATGGAGAATAAAAGATTGTCTGAGGTCCATGGCCCACGAAAAATATTGTTGCTGCATCCGTCTTGAATTGACCAGAGTAACTACGGATACAACCGATCGAAACATCCATTTCAACTCATCAATCTAGCCATTCTCACCCTAAGAGCTATCAAATTTGGATCATTATCTACGAATAATCATGTCGTTAAATACTGAAATAAAGATTCTGTATTGAAAAGCCTCTCTGATTGCAAATGCTGCTTTCATTCGGCTCACTGCAACACACTTTCATTATCGTTACGTTTGAAGTACTTTTTAGCTGCGCTGCACTTTATGAATAGCCCGCCAATGACGTCTGCCACACAATGCATCACGTGAAGCTTGCCAAATACGGCGTTCACCCGCATGGCGCTTATCGTCATCATGGGTCAGGGGAAACGGTGCCGACAATCCACGGTGCTGATGATGAAACAATACGGGTGAATCTAGGGGACATACCATCTGCCAAACCTTATCACGGTCGGAAGGTTGATAATCAAATCTACGAAACATAAAAATTAAAATCAAAACGATAGTACTCATACGTATTGATATTTGGAAAAGAAAGATCTTCTTTTCGAGATGAAGGTTGTAGTTTGAGACGAGTTAAGGAAAGAAAAACAAATAAATTCAACTACCAGTACAGATATATATTTTCAGATTTATAACGTCGATATTGCAGTATATCGGAGAGATCAAAATAATTTCAACGTACTTTTGTATTACATTGTCAATAGTAACTATTATTTCTTAATATTATGCGAATATTCTCCGTTGTATATTTTTCACATCTTTGAGAGTTGCATGAGATACGTTTTGTGGTCTAGTCGCAACAGTTTGAATAATAAAAAAACAACACAACATCAATTACAATCCTTTTCACACAAATTTCAAAACGGATGTCGATTAGAACGACAAATATGTTTCATACGACGTAAAGAGACTCACGCATGGTCGTGACCGTTTTTACATGCGTGTATTAGCGTGTCTCTTGTGCAGTCGTATCTCCAAGGCTCTCACACGCTTCGATTTCCTTGTCCACTTCTACGGCGTCTCGTGTTCTGCTTTGGGCAGCTGCCTGACTGAGCCTTCTTAGGCCCATCTACTGGTCGCCTTTGTTAAGCGATTGTTTTCATGACTGACTCATGTATCCGGTCACGCCCATTACTACTGTCACCAATACCGTTAGCGTAATGAATGTTTTGTCTTGGGTGGTAGCGGCTTGCCTCCCACACTGATTGGTGAGATCTCATGCCAACCTGTACGTCGGATTACGAGAGTTCCCCCCCCCTTAAATATCACCCAGCAGATATTCGCCCCGGCCGAGATCAGCTCTAAGCTCCCGAACGGTCTCCCGGGATGAGTGGTAGTGTAGTGCATGCAAGTGAAAGTGAGTTTGAAGGAGAGAGGATACGACAAGGAGGAGAAAGGAAAGATCGCGCGGTCTGTGGCCCGTTTTAGAGGGTACTGCTCCGGAATTCGCCTGGTGTTGATCGGAGAAACCACAGAAAACTACAGTTTAGAGCATCCAGAATTATCCTCCAAAAGCGGTAAAATCAAACCATCTATGTAGCCAGTGTCGAAAGTCCGCCACCGCTGAGCCTCAACCCTAGGACCTCTCGATCAGAGTCTCTGAAGAGTCAGCGGCATTTTTGTCTCTGATCTAAGCCCAGCAAGGGCGCTTATGATTCGGAGATGCAACTCTTATCTATATAGGTACAGACGCAGCGCACACACATTTATGATATGGGCACCGAAATACAAGTACCCCGAGGATCAGGGCGGATCCTGACGGAGTCTCTTCGTAACGGATTTATCCACCAAGGTGTGGCTACGGTTTAAACTGGGTTACCTAAACGTTTAGAACGGAAGAGAGAAAATCACCACGCATTCCAATCGTGCATGCATCCCCCCACCGTCTACCGTTAGCAACGACTTTAACGTTCATTAAATAAGAAACAGTATCTACAAACTCTCTTCTGTCATACAAAAGTTACTTATCTCGTTGTAAACAACTAGAAATATCACACCAATGCCAAAGATCTCAGCTTTAGGCGTAGTATATAATATGTTAGGTGAGTCAGATGCAAATCAACGTGTAAGTGGGTTTTTGTGAGTTAACACTACCACTAGTATTCGAATACTCTCTGTAACTGACGATGTTAATGTCTAGAAGTTTGAAAATCTCAAAGAAAGTAATTTCGCTATTCAGTTGGCTGAAGCTAGTGACAGCTATAACGATGCATATCAGCTTTGAAAATTTAGGTTGATTAATTATACCAAATATAAGTCATCTTCAATCCAATAATAAATCATCTTCACTGTAATGATTTGCAGGACGTTACAGTAAGGCGTGAGTAAATATAGTGAGTAAGGAGGGAAGGTTGCATTGGCCACTCAACGTGTGGGCATGGGAAGGTTGCATCACCTACTACAAAAGAATCCCCCTCGAACTTGTGATGAATGTAGTTGTACTCTTACTTTGGACCACATCATTGAGTCATGTCCCAAGTTTTCCTTACAGCGAAAAAACCTCTTGCGGGGACTGGACGTTGGTGCACTGTTGTATTCCCCTACCCATCAACATCAAGTGGTTAAGTTTTGTAAAAGTATTTGTATTATGTCAAAATTTGAACACAAGCTAACGTGTTAATTGTGAAGTGTTGAATTCTATTTTTGTAGAATTGTGGTATTGTAACAATATAGTGTTGTATTTGAGATCTAAATTTAAACTTGTGTATTGGATATTGTAATTGAGTTCGCTAATGACCTTGCAGTTGGTGTGACCTAAAATTTAAAAAAAGTTGAAAAAATATTTCTGCAGATGTAATACTCATGTAACGAAGCAGGATAAATCTCAGAAATAGAACACTCTTATGAAACAAATCAACATTAGAAGTCGCAAACCATTCAGGGGGTTGATGACCTCCAGCGTTGTTTACTTCCTCTCTTTTTTAAGTACAGAGTTACTGTTTCATTTTTAAGGACTTTTATTTTTTGAACCTTTACTAAACCTGAGAGATAGTTTCGTCTTCTAACGCTTAACGAATATTTACAAAACACACAGGCCAGTTTGGTAATAGGAATTGGAATTTTAGTACAACGTAAAAAATACATGATGTTGGAACATCAAAAGTTTAATATTGACGAAAGAGCTCCTACTGGTTGGGAAAAATATACCTGGAGTTAAAAACTAGGGATGTCAAATAGTCAAAAAATAAAGTAGAAATCTCAGAATTCAAACAGAAATTCATTATTTCACTACTTTATTCCAAAACAGAAAATAAAACCTCTCCATTTAACAAATATTTAAAGTGTGATATACTGTAGAAATTACTTGATATTACTTTACCCTCTTACAAGTCAAAGTATCATTGGTTATTGTAAAATTGTCAAAAAATAAATCCAAATTAAAGAAAAGGGAAACCCAATTTAATCGTGATTATTTTTCAGATCTCTATTCTTCATTTATATAAAATGAAATCAAAATGGTTGCTCCGACAAGATGTGATTCTACTCTCTCAACCGCAACGTCGGAAAACACAAAAAACTCCGTTTCGAACCAAAATCCAGTGAAAGAAATTCAGTTTCGTTGAAGACGGTGCGTCAAACTTTGCAAGTTGCAGCAAAGTTAGACACTCGTGTAGACGCCAGAATATGTGAGAGTTTGTTGAGGAAGTGTAATAGTTTAGAGAACAGCCCTCCAAGTGATGGAGTTTTTTTCCTGAACTTCTATGACGAATTGGCTGCGCATGCAAACTCTGCATCCCCTCCCCGAAGGAGATTTCATTCCAAGTTAGAATTTTTCCTGTGTATGCACCTGCCCATAGCATTTCTGGCTCAGCTCCGAAGAACTTCATGTGGATTAGGAAAGCATTTTTCACAGACAAATTATGACACAAACGAAACCTCTGGAAACTTTCAGAAGGTTTATTATATAACATATTAGCATTCATCAATCGAGTTTCCCTACATTTTAGCAACTCGGAGGTTTCTGTCACGTCTCTTTGATATTCAGTTCCTATTGTGATGTGAAAGGGGTTATCGAGATCAATTGAATGTTGAAAATATATGAATTCACAAAAAATGGGTTAATTTACAGAAAATCTAGTGTTGAAGGGAATTAATAACGCAGTCTTAAAATAATGAAAAATAATAATTATTTTAAAACAGCAAACTGATAGAATGAGACTCGTAAAGTTTTGTATTTTAAAATACAAAATGCTCATCCATTAACCGTTTACGAACGAGTATTGTGCTTATCGTTGGGCTTAGCCAATTATGACGGTCATATTAAGACTGGAAAGTGGCTCCCCAGTCCGAATTGTAGGAGATGCTGGAAAGATAGTGAATCTGAAGATGACGGGGAAGCAATGGAAAGGAAATATCACGTCCGTAGTCTCCTTGTGAAAATGGGTGCTGTCCCTCGAAGATATCAGAGAAATTACGGAAATCACTAAACAGAGTAGTCAGCATACAAATTCTATTCTAATGGCGCTACAAACTGAGCGATGTTAAACATATCAAGTAAATTTAGAGCCTTGCCGGATACAACATTGCTACCTCTTAAATAGCATTATATTCATAAGGAATCATTTTATTACTTACTTTTGTGTTTCAAAAAGGATACATGGCAACGACCTAAAGTTGGCTCAGGCCATTAATTGTTGTCACTGCAGTACCTCTTACCGGATGGTCCTAAGGTTTGATTCCCGGCGGTGGCAGGATTTTCGATAGTAGATAGATAATTAAGTTGAGTTCAGGGACTTTCTGGAGGATAATTCTAGCGGCCGGCTGCTCTAATCGGTAGTTTTCCGTGGTTTCTTCGGTCAACACCAGGCAAATGCCGGAGTAGTACCCTAACAACCGGGCCTAGGACCGCTTGCGGTCTTTCCTTCCTTCTCCAATCCTCTCCCTTACTTACACACTTACACTTCCATGCACTATACAACCGCATAGGCTGGGAGACAAGTCGGTGGCTTAGAGCTTACTCCGGCTGGGACGTTGCCCCGCTGATGGGAGGTACCTGATTGGGACCCCCGCCCCCCAAGTCGACAGGTGCCGGATTTCACTATCCAACGGGGTCATTCAAATATTGAAATTCTACAAAGATTCCAATCAAAAGTTCTACGATACATAATTAACACACCATGGCATGTATCTAATAATACTTTACATTCAGATTTGCAGATTCCAAGTACCCATCAGACCATTACAGAATATAGCAGAAGAACTTTTATGAACAATCAATCAACAGAATGAAACATATTATCAACCGAATTGGTTTTTAGAGACTGTACATAGCACATAACATCCAGGATTCAAGATCATGCGAAATATCTAGGAATTTGTTCAAATATTTAGACAACAATAATTAGGAAAATGATGACTAGAGCCCGCCATACAGAATTTGTAGGTACATTTTATACCCAATGACACTTACGCGGTGAAGACAAATATAAGCATACGTCATAAGAACATTACTCGAAACAGAAGATAGGTGGTAGCAAAGAAACTCAGATTCCCCACAGGAAAACCACAGCTCTCCTTTTTGCTTGACGCTGTCGAGGAAACCCAACCGGGAGGAGGCTGGCTCGTTCGTTTGCTGATCTGACGTCCGGCTCGTCCTTCCTTTTGTCGCCCCGTGTCACTCTCCTTCCCCTCTGCCGGAACCGATCTCGGCTGCCTCTGATTTGAGGGCCTCCCTCTTCGTGCTCTCTTCCCTTCCTCGTTATCTGCCTGCAGTCGCTCTCGATTCCGTTCTCTCTTCCGCCATCCAAGTCCCAGTTCTTGGCGCCAAAACCTTTTCCCTCTTTTGTTGTTATTATACTCAACCTCATTGGCATCCTTATCACAAATTCCTAGCATTCATTAAGTAGAATATCATAACTTTTATTTATTTATTTATTTATTTTACGTCAAAAAACCGTTAAAGCTGCGTATGACGTTCTATGGGGAGAATTGAATTCTGTGCACATTTTCAAAATTCTGTGATCCCTACACTAAGTCATATACTACTTAAATTTTGAAAAAAAAACGCTCCCATGTAATAAAATCTATTTTCAAGGATAAATAAGCAATAAATTTTGGGCTCTTATCCATGTTGTCCATGTTTAAATACACGTTTACATTAATTTCAATGAAAACTACTTTCGTTACTGCTCTTTCTGAATTATATTATAAATGCTTCTATTTACGACTAATAGACCGTTCAATATTTTAACAGATTTACCAGCACAAATAAATGAAATTCACTACCATAAAATGATCTCCATGATCATCACCCAAAACCGTCTCCATGATCAGTTTCATTTACTTTACATTTATTTCGAATATTAAACAGATTCTAATGGCAACATTTTCATAGAAAATGATTCAACCACTTCTGTGGTCAGTGATATTACTTCATTTATTTCAAACCTTTACCACAATTACCTCGGCAGTTTTTTCGTCATTATTTCTGAAGCATCATCGACACGGCATTCTTGGACACCCAAATTATTACGCGCCTACATAACATCTTCAATAACACCATTGTTTCCGCTTAGTTGCATACATCATACATCTATCTTTGTTCCGCTCGTTGTGTTTGTTGTCTCACGCCTCTATAGCGCAAGCTTATAACACCATTATTCATGACAACATCCTTTATATTATCTAACGGTCTATTGCGTTCCGCTCTTTATCCCACCAATATCTCAACACCATGTGTACTTTTCTTCGCACTCCGTGATTCCCCTAGTACTCTTTTTATCTTCGACGTATCTACGACGAGTTTCTTTCCATCGAAGTATCCTCACATGTTTTGCCACTGGCTTTAGTCAATAGATCAATATTTGGTCAAATGCAATTAGAGTATTTTTCGTATAATTCCACATTGAATTACCTAGGGAGGGTGGACCCAGTCTAGCCACAGTAACTGACGATTTTTTTAACTCTTAGAGGTAAAACACTAAAAAATGTGTGGTGTGAAATGCTACATACTGATCACAAGTATCCCAATAAAAATAGATAAGTACACAGTGGTTACACTTCCAAATGGAATAAAAGCTTATTGACTAATTATCTCAAGAATATACGGAATATATTGATATTTCCGCTCGTATTGTGCTTCCAGACATTGAAAATCTTTTAAGAAATTTTCTTGTTTTCCGAATTAACGATCTCAATGCCATTTTTGAATGTGTGGTAATCAAACACTAAAATAATATAATGACGTCAAATGTTACATAGTGAATGCATTTTGAAATATGAAATGTTAAATATCGAAGACATGTGAATGAAACGACTAGCTATTACAAACGTGTTTTCCTTTCTTTTCTTATCTTTGTTTTTCAATTTTCAATTTGGAATTCTTTTGCTTAATTTGATATCTGCTGGTTCAAAGAATTCTCCTAACAACAAATCTGGGATTTATATTTTTAACAATTATTGTTCCCTCTCACACATCATTAGCTCATTAACATTGTTTTAACAATTTTCCTCCCCATGCAAGATAACAATAAGAGTAAAAATATATTTTGTTGATTCTCTTAAGTTTTTTTCGCCACCTTTGATAGCGCGACTACTAATATTGACAAAGGTTTAAAGACAATTCACTGTATTTTCTTCGCTTTCTTCATCTACGCCTCGTTATCTGGTTTACTGTCTCCTATCTTTCGTCGCTTAATGTAATGTCGTTAGTCGCTTAATGTAATGTAGGCCAATGAACAGAATTGCTTTCTCCGTAAAAGTGGGCAATTTTTTTCTGAGCCTCTGTTTAACTTTGAAATGTGGCCCAAGGCTCAGGAACGCTCTCTGTGACCCCCACTCATGGTGATTCGCTTATGGCCATTCGCACGTGCAAAAGCTTTATTCGGCTCATCTAGTTACATTCTGCTATCAGCCTACTTGAATATTGGCCTTCTAGATTGATTGATTGATTTTTTCGTGTTTCCGGGCGCGTCAACTACTGTGGTCATTAGTCCCGTTAGTGTAGTGCATGTTTCCCCCCCGGGAGATGGCGGTGATTTTTCCTCGCTGGATGGCGAGATCCGGCACCGACCTACCGTCGGTTAGTGGGGTTTCCCCTAAACCAGGACTCTCCCACCAGCGGGGCACCGCCCCAGTCGGGAAAAGCTCTAAGTTCCCGACCGGTCTCCCGGAATTTGTGGTAGTGTGGTGCATGTCAGTGTAAGTGTATGTGTAAGAGGAGAGGATAGGATAAGGAAGAGGAAGGACAGATCGCGCGCGGTCCGTGGCCCGTTTGTTAGGGTACTGCTCCGGCATTCGCCTGGTGTTGATCGGAGAAACCACGTAAAACTACCGATCAGAGCAGCCGGCCGCTAGAATTCTCCTCCAGACGACGACTGAATTCAACCTAGCTGAAAAGCTGGTGTCGAAAATCCTGCCGCCGTCAGGACTCGAACCTAGGACCTCCCGGTCAGAGGCGCTGTAGTGACATCAGTTGATGCACTGAGCTACCGCCCCTTTAACATCTTCTCCGCTTCCACCTCAGATCTCGCCCACGCTCCCACTCACTAATGTTCCGCCCTCACTATTGACGCCTCTCTCACTACGCCACCATAATCGCCCCTGCCCTCGCTTACGTCCTCTCCATCATCCCTACCACCGCCACCTCCTTCCCCGTCATCACCTCCCCTTTAACAGCCCCTTCGCTTCCTCCTCAGACCTCGCCCACGCTCCCATTCACTATTGTTCCGCTCGCACTATTCCCACCTCCCTCACCATGCCCCGCCCAATCTCCCCTACCCTCGCTTCCGCCCTCTCTATCGCCCCTGCCACCGCCATCGCGTCCCCTTTAGCAGCCTCTCCGCCTCCACCTCAGATCTCGCCCACGCTCCCACTCACTATTGTTCCGCTCTCCCTATTTCCGCCTCCCTCACTACGCCGCCACAATCGCTCCCGTCCTCGCTTACGCCCTTACCACCGCCATCGCCTCCCCTTTAACAGTCTATCTCCGTCTCCGACCTCACTATCGCCCCCGCCCTCCATATTGCCGCCTCCGTCACCACGCCCCCTAGAATCGCCCCCGCCCTCGGTGCGCCCTCTCCATCCCCTCCACTTTAACAGCTTCTCTCCGCTTCCGCAGCCGTCGCTCCGACAGCGTCCCGGGTCGCCCCCGCTGCCCGCCGCGTCGAGCCTTTTCTCTGCGCATCGGCGGCTCTGCCGGGTCCTCCGGGGAGCGGGTGGGACGGGGCAGGGAGAGGCGGGGCGGGACACGGACGGGACCGCGATCAGAGCCCCGCGCAGGACTGGGCGGACTGTGGGCGCTTGTCAAGTTCTAGGATGGAAAACGTACTTCGTTTCTTTGAACGCGCTAATATACGATTCACTGAATAAGATGCTCTTATAAGTTCGTTTCAAAGCAGAGGCCTAATGAATTCTTACCTGGTAGATTTTTATTGAACGTGTGATATCACTCTCTCAGACAAAAGAAAGTTTACATTACTTATATTAAAATTCAAGCAACTATTTTACGATTGAGTTTTACTTATTCTATTGTTATTTATTTGGATTTTCCCTTACTTGATTGGTAAGAGAAATTAATAGAAAAAAATACAAATTCAAGGAATATAATTGTCGTAGATATGAATATTTAACTACAGCTACTGATCTATAAAAGAAGATAATTTAGTTAGGCACTATCTGGTCTCAGATGTACAGAAGATAAACTAACTCGTCCAAAAGGAACAATATTTATGATTGTCACAACGTAGATGCAAATTCTGTTAGCTACATACTCTTCAGTACTGTCTAGCACAATGAAACCCGGACATATGGAAGTGCTCTGCTATTTAAGACGTGGTGTATCCAAGAGACTATCAAACTATCGACATCGAAAGTCCCTTTATCGCAAGATGAGGGATCACATTTAATTAAAATGTAAAAAAGTTGACTTTTTTACATTTTATATTACACATTTTATAGAATACATCTCTCTTTACTGGAATTATCCGTGTTGTAACGCATAACGAATTTTATATTTTCGACGATACTGCAGAGCGCATCAACTAATGCATCAGTCTGATAACATTAAGTCGCTCTCACTCGCAAAATATTGTTCATTATCAATCTTATTACGTATTTAAAACAAGCAGATATGCTTTATTTGTGATATCATAACATATTTGTTTGAGTGCCCCTTGAAACAAATTTCATTCATGTTTTGAAACAAGTAATAAAACGCCTTTAATGTGCCTCGATTTTTTGAAAGCTATATTTCAGTATTTCTTAATTGATATATTTAGAAGCAAAAGCTTTGCTCGATATAGTAATGAAATATATTTAACAGGTGTATAAATGATTAACATACGCAAAAATTAAATAAAGTCAATTATTTGAATCGTGAAATTAAAAATACTTACCTCTTCAGTATATTATACAGTAAATACAATGTTTTTAGTTTTATTCTGACATACATGGTTTAATCTTTAGAATCTTTTAATTTAATATTATTATAAAATTTGATAATTATTTTACGTAATCGGATATTATTTTTATGTTATAAAAGCTTAATAATAAGCTTTAATTTTTTTAGACTTTCATAATATTTTGTTTTGACATGATTTTTCTTGTGATATTAGTTCTTTCGTGTGATATTAGAGTTCACCCCCCCATATTTGTTTACCTCAATATCCACCCACACTAGTTCACGTATTCACTATTCTCTATGTATACATACTATCATTCGTGTTCTTTATATTTTCTTCATATTATTTACAATTCAATAACATCTAATACAGCATTTGGTACTTGGAATTCCTTGCACCTTGATGTCATTTACCCACCAATATTCTGTGTGAATATCGAAGGGTCGAAGTCCAATACCACGACATCCGCAAAGTCCACTGACACTGTCGTTCTGAACACAGCGATGCCCTCCATACTTCGCTGCACCTGAAAATTACGAATTCTCCAAAGGGCGCTGACAGTGGCATTGATTTTTTCGCTTTCGCCCCTCCAGAATCCCCGTTCCGCCGAGGGCTCGGCGGCGGCGGCGGCACCATTCCGCAATGCGCCAGCCGCACCGCCGCCGTCGCCGCCGCAGCAACTGCAATTATCCGCCCCCGCAGAAAAAAAGTGCCTTCGCCCTTTGCGTGCTCAGCCGTCGCTCCCTTTTGTACCTGGCGCTGGGGCCGGGCCGCCCGGCGCAAGCGCCCCGCGTGGCCGCGGTGGGGACTAGCGCGTGGGGGAAATGCGAATGGACTGCGCCCATTGGGCGACAATTGAAGGGTAATGCTCTCCTTTTTATGTCGGGGGTAATTTTCGACAGTTCTTTTTTTTTCTAGGGCTTTTATCCAGCCAACAGCCGGTTGCCCTTTACGTCCCGATGGGACGCATATTCGACCATACACTAGACCAACACACTTGCGGGCTCCTCTGATCTGGGGTCAGCAGAACGCGAGGCCCTCCGAGACAGCACATACAAAGTCAAGGGGCAAACCACCATGCCCAAGGCGGGACTCCAACCCGTGACCCTTCGGACCGAAGCACTGAGTCGGTACTCGCTCTTAGCCACCTCGGCCGTCCAGGTCGGCTTTCGACAGTTCTTTCTCCACGAAAATGCGGGGTGAGCTAGGGGTTTTTAAAAGGAACAATTGCAAGGAGATGATTAATTCTAAAGGTTGCTATATGGATTCTTTACAGCATTGATTGATTAGTTTATTTTTTACAACATTGATTAATCAGTTTGTTTTCTGGCGCAACAATTTCTACTGTCATTAGTACCGTATGTCTAGTGTATGTTATAAATCCAAAGAGAAATGGCAGTGGCCCTCTCCCTCTAGCACGAGAGGTCCGGCGCCGACTTACACTTTGCTTTGCGGACGTTTTCCCCATCCAGGTATCTCACCCAGTGGGGCACCGCCACAACCGGGACCATCTCTAAGCTCTGACTGGTCTCCTGGTGTGAATATCGCGGATATTTAGGTATAAAATTTATTTCTTTTCCTGGGTACCTTGTACTAAATCAAGTTTTTCATGTACATTTTGAGATTTATTGAACTAAAATCTGTCAATTTTATAGCGCCTAAAAGAGCCTTTTTCACATTAATGCCTATTTGTGCTTATTTTATTTATAAAAAAACGAAAATGAGACTAGTTGCCTATTTTCTTTTGCTTGTGGCTACTTTATAATTTTTTCCTGTTTCTCCCTGGGGAGACGCGCCTCAGTTTAAATAATACTGTTCTAACTAGAGCACAAACAATTAAACTTGTTCATAAATACTATTATCGCAAAATATACAATAATGATTCTATCTAATATTCATTTATGTCTTTATCTTTGAGGAAAATACTTATTCTTACTTAAGGAAAGTACTTCCTCACTCTATTTAAATAGCTTGAGATGCTGAAAGAACTCAAAGCTATTTTAGGCACCTAAAATGCATTTTTAAACCTAAAAATCCGCGGTCTTCTGAAGTGTGTGCATCGTACCGCATGTAAGTGCAAATGTGTGTGGTTGGGGGAGGGGGAGGAGACACGTATGAAGCAGGAAAGAATGCGTGCCATCTGTGACTGGTCGCCTGGTGTTGATTGGATAAATCCCGAAAAACTACCGAAATATTAACTGACCCCTAAAATTCTTCTTCAGAAAGCGGCTCGAATCCTAGACCTTCAGGTCAGAGACGCTGCAGTGGTAACAGTTATTTCTCTAAGACATATCTGTAGGGTTTTACAACATTAACATCCGTATGAAGTTTAAGAATATACAAAACAATAAACACAATATTTCTTTTAAATATTTTTATTACTGTAGAAGTAAAAAGTGAGTTACTCAATATACATGCGCGTAGTCGTTTGTACGGCAACCTCAGACCATCGATCCATTCCGTCTCGGAAATTTCGGAAAATTTGTAACAAATGTAAAATTTGTTTACCTTGTCCACTATAACGCAGACCTGTGATGGGGCAAAAACGCTTGCACCGCTACCATTCATAAAGTGAGAAATACTTATCATGCATTTTGCATTATGGATTTATCTGATCGCAGATATTATTTACGTGCAAATTATTGCGCCTTAAAATCGTTAACACGTTTCCCAATAAAGTGTAAAGACCTACTCAATAATGATTGGTATTATTAATTTCGGTAATTGGTAGTAATGAAGTATATTAAATATCGATTATTCCATTTGATGTTACAATTCATGTTTACGGTATATTGAGAAAGTGGAAAGTACAAAAATCAAAGAATCCCGTTTCTCCAAAAAGCGTTCATTCATGTTTCTTCTCTTTAGCACCTCGATTTACCCTGCACACCGCAGTTTCCTGGACATCCAATCTGTCATTCGGGAAGTTAAACTAATCGCAGCATTCAATGCGTCACTCGAATGGGTTGCTCGTTAATCAATCGCCTGATGGACTGACTGCAACTCTCTCAGTCATCTCTTTCAATTTGCTACACACCAACACAAACTCTCCAACTGTGATTTGGGAAACCACGCGTTTCCAATAAAAGTAACATTTTATGCAGTGGATACTGCTAGTTTAAAATGCATGCGATGAGGTGAAAGTATTGTTGCCCATTCTGTGATATAGAGGACTAACAAATATAATGAAGCAGATGCGTTAAATTAGAACATATGGGAGAAAAAACTAGAGTAAAATTTTGTTTCCAGACACATAGAAATGTACTTAACACGGCCTATCACTAAACTATGCAAGTGTGGTTAGTATGTTCTTTCAAGAAACAATGTGGTTTTATTTGAAAAAGCGTTTGTTTACGTTGCAGTTTTGATGGACGTTCTATTTAAATATCGGTAAATGATAACTACTAATAAGTAAAATAATTTAAACGCTCTGTACAAATGAAATATACGAAAAAAAGAAACTATAATTTAATGGATGAAAATTATTTCACTGTTCAAAAGTAATGAACATAGAGAAAAGGTCTACCTAAAATTCAGGGGAGTATCAGATGAAGTGCATATTATACTGTCCAAGGCCTCCTGGTGGCCTGTCCGGACTGTCTAAAGGTTTTGCCATAACAATGAGACAACAAAGATATTGAGTTACAAAATTCAAACAAAAGAATGGGACAAAGGACCTTCTCGGAGACGTTCGCTGTGAATACGTTTTTGATGTACGTGGGCAAAACCAGCATCGATCGATTGAAATGAGAAACAGAAAGAAGTGATATATTTCGGAAGTCCGTTGCAGAAAGAAAGTGTACCTGTATGGCGTAATTTCAGTGCAATATGTTGCTTACAAGTTTATAAACGTAAATTGTTCGACTAAACCTTTGTTGTTTTTGGTGAAATATTATATTATTTTTTGTTTTCTGTACAAATGTGTAGCATGAGTTACCGTGTTCTCAAGAACACCACTTTTGGAGATGTTTTAAATATCCTGACCAGCTTAAAATATGAATTTGGCAGTTTAGGGTCATATTAATCAGACTTTTTCGCCAAGCTAGCGAAAAGATGGTGATCCCAGACGTGAGCCTGGGGGTAAAGGAGGTCTTTGGTGAGCATGACTTATTCTCTCCACCGTATCTCACTTTTTTGGGCTCCCTGCGCTTTTTTCTCGTCTCACAACTGTAGAAACTGAGACGATTGTATTAGCTTTATTTTACTACAGCTTTAGTTTTGCACCGGTTTGAAATTGGGTCCACCTCACAGGGAATTGGGACGCCTATTCCATCTTTTTTCCAAAATTTAGCTTCGTCCAATCGGGAGCTTAAATGTCACCACAGTGACGTCACCATGATGACGATTCAACTCTCAATTGGATGACACCGTAGCAGCTGATGAAGTGTCATCGGCCAGACTAGAAAACCCCAAGTACAGCACACTGACCATGAGCCATTCTAAGGGCGATAAAAGTGTAAAAATATAACTTAATAACAATATCTCTAAAATATTTTTCCTCTAGGAAACTAAATGTTTCAGTCACTTAAATCCCTAACTCGTTCTACTCACATGTCAGACTTGGTAGTCCTTTAGTTATGTTCCTGATGTATGGATCAAATTTGGTGATACGCGATTTCCATCTTTGCTCTGAGATATAAGTGGTACTGGTGAGATTCGCGAGGATCGATGAGCTAACGATGGAGTCGCCAACTCCCCGCGGAGTGCGCCGATCCCTGGTGAGAGACGTGTGGTATGAAAAATGCGTGAATCTGAGTCATCATTACAGCAAAATGTAGCCTAGAGGCGTAGATATATGTCATATTTTAATTCCGCAAAATTTATATTTTTAGTTTAGCTACTAATAAAATGATAATTCGTTTCCTCTACTAAGCTACTCATTTTAAGCAATTGAATTTGCTCCCGTCTATATTGATGAAATTTTCAAAGTTCATTATCATAAATGAATATGCAATTATTTTTATATTAACAATTTATAATCTTTTAAAGAATCACTTATTTTGTAGAAAATATATAAAATTCTACTTTTGCACGGGATGAAAGAAAGAAACTGTTTAAATACCCAACTAGTATTGGAATAGCACTAAGAAACGGCGTCCCATTTTCCAAGTGAAATAAAGAAGGAAAAAGAAGTATTGATGGTACAAAATTTTATTCAACTATTTTTAATGTTGAGTAATAATTATAAATGTAAACGTTTTCCCGAGACACGCATTATCATTTGCATTTTCTCTTTCCATTTGTAATAACCAGAACGATTATAATTTAGTTTGCCACACGCCATTTTTTAAATAAATTTTCAAAACATTCATTTCTGATAATTTGCTATAACAATATTACGACCAGTTCACAGAAGCTAATAACCGTAAATGAATGCAATGCATTTTAGAACTTTTTATGAACGCAATTTATTTTGGCGCGTAAGCGAATGTAATTCCACGGATTGAGCAAAATGCATTTCAATTCATTCGAAAGGCAATATGTTTCCTTAAGCACCGAAAAGAAAGGATGGGAAGGTAAATACAGAATGCAATCATGACGTACTACCACGCTATGATCCAGGTACTATGACATTATGATCACGTGCTAAGTATTTGTTTGATAATTTCGTAAAACAAATCGTGTTTTCTGACAGTCAAACGGTCAATTTACATATTTCTAACCATAAATGAAGAAACTGCATTCAGTATATATATATATATATATATATATATATATATATATATATATATATATATATATATATATATAGTGTATGATCATAATCTCAATTATGCTCATATACAATACATTATTTCTTAAACGTGTTATGTTAACATGCCTTTTCCGGATAAACCAATGAATCTACCTTTACAAATAAGGACATGCTTGAAAGTTGGAATCCTCGATGATTGAACGTGTAATTTACATGTTTGTACATGTCATATATAACTATATATTATAAATAGTATATTATATATATAATTAAAATATTTTTTTGAAATATCACATCAAGCACAATCTGGTGGGGACGTAAGAAATCAGTTTTGGCGGTACCATGGAAGTCAAGTCGCAGCACTTCTTTTGTACGCAGTGTTAGATTGTGCAGTTCACTGCAGTTCGGAAGCATTTGCTTTTTTCAATGAGTGCTTCCACTACACCTCTGAGTTGGTATAAAATTTTCAGGATGATAGTAAGACGACCGCGGTATACATGATAGGATAAGGCATGAAGGATCGGGGGTATGGCGAGGCAGTACAGGGCGAGGAAGGTCGTAAAGGAGTAGGGTGGATTTGGGCAGTTTGGCATAAGACAGAGCAAGCCAAGTCGGGGTTACACGAGAGGTAGAATTCATTCCTATTCCTGCCTAAACAGATGATTAGCAGGGAAAGTATAATTAAAATAAATCTGGTTTGAAACTCCCGGTGAGAATTAATCGCACGTGTTTCTACTAGTCTACTAACAACTAAAACGCACAAAAACGAAATCAGATTATTTACAATCTTGGTAATGTCAGAAATATAAATATGAACCGATGTTTATAATAGGATTTTGGAAGGTATTGTTCCTATCATAAGTTTTAATAGACACCGAGATGGCTCTTCAACTCGCACAGTAATTAAGTCACCTCAGAGATGTGACGTTAATTAATGCGTTTCATCGATGAGACGCCAAATCCAACGTACGCCACTGTCGCCTCCACGTGCCGTGGGAATTAGAGAGCGTTTCAGTCTATAGACAGGCCGTCACCTGGGAATCAGGATGAACAATGACGTGTCACGCCTCCTTGTTATCACTCCTGACTCCACCAGGCGAGGGATACGGTAGACCATCCCGTTTTTACCCTTTTGTAGGAAGTTTTGCAAACTTTTAAGTTGCGAAAACATAACTACATACTTTATTAATGTAGTTGGTTGGTTAGTGATTCCGGGCACGTCAACAGCTTAGGTCATTAATCACGTAAGTGTAGTGCATGTTTATTTTTCGGGAGATGGCGGTGATCTTCTCCCGCTGGATGGCGAGATCCGGCGCCGACCTACCGTCGGCTAGCGGGGTTTCCCCCTGACCAGGACTCTCCCACCAACGGGGCACCGCCCCAGTCGGGACAAGCTCTAAGCTCCCGACCGGTTTCCCGGAATGTGTGGTAGTGAAGAGCATGTTAGTGTAAGTGTGTGTGTAAGGGAAAAGGATAGAAAAAGGAAGAGGAAGGAAAGATCGCGCGCGGTCCGTGGCCCGTTTGTTAGGGTACTGCTCCGGTATTCGCCTGGTGTTGACCAGAGAAACCACGGAAAACTATCGACCAGAGAAGCTGGCCGCTAGAATTCTCTTCCAGACAGCGACTGAATTCGACCTAGCTGAAAAGCTAGTGTCGAAAATCCTGCCGCTGTCAGGGCTCGAACCTTCGACGTCCCACTCAGAGGCGTTGCACTGACATGAGTTGATTTTATTATTGTGGCAAGACAAGGGCAATTTTACCTAAAATTCCATGTAACCATGAGTTTTAATTGTATTATTCAAAGAAGACTTGTATTACAAAGTTAATAAAGTTACAAGTCGTAAGATTATAGTACAAAATAAAATTATATAACCCGCGTCTGGACTCAAGAGAACAAATCCTCCCAACATCTGTTTTAAACAAAGGAGAAAAATATAAATAGAAAAATAATTTTGCTCCTTCGTGAACAAGAAGAAAAAAGGCAAATACATAAGATATTTTCAATATATAAAACAGCGGGCAGAGTTTGTCCGTTACCTGGAAGGGAACCGTGTGAAACGATTTTTCGAAAATTTTGAAACGGTATCGCTTTTATCTAATCGTGTTTTGAATCCAAAGACGATGTACTTTCCCACTACAACTCTGTCTTAATCGTATTTGTTTTTTTCTCACTCTGCAAGAGGGAATAACGATGTCCCCAATACTATTCATAACTTTTTGAAAATTCTATACGACTTGTATATTCTTCCATATTTGTGTTAATTCAGTAAAGACAGAAAGTAAAATTTATTGGACGATCAAATAGTTATCACTACACATTTAGCAGAGTAGAGCCACGTTCCACCGTGTACTGCTTTAAAAATGTTCAAGGCTAAGTGCATATTATTTACATTCAGGGAGATATCTTTTTCTCGATTGGCCACATTATACACATTACCTTTTCTTATTTTATTTCCTGCGCCCAGATTGGATTCCCTGGCGGGTGGGCCACGCATCGTAGCCCCACCCCGTGGCCCCTCCCCCCGCGCGGGCAGCTGCCGGCCGCGCGCAGGCGCCTGTGGCCCGGGGCTCTGAATAAAAGACGAGCGGCGGGAGGAGCCTCCGCTGAGCCCCGGGCGCCGTCGTCGACCGCGTTGGGATCGCTGAAGAGACGGGCGGGCCACAGCGGGAAAAAGTGGGGTGGGATGGGATGGGACGCGATAGAAAGCGACGGATTGGAACGGAACGACGCGACGTGACGTGACGTGAAGCGACAACGTGAGACGAGACGCGACGGGACGCAACGTGACGCGACGCAACGAGACGCGAAAAAACGAGACGAGACGCGACGCAACGCGACGTGACGTGATGTGACGCAACGTGACCCGATGCGACAAGACGAGACGCGAGGAGACGCTACGAGGCGCGACGAGGGGCGACGAGACGCGACGAGACGCGACGAGACGCGACGAGACGAGACGCAACGAGACGAGACGCGTCGCGACGAGACGAGACGAAACGTGACGAGACGAGACGCGACGTGACGAGACGCGACGAGACGAGACGCGACGAGACGTGACGAGACGCGACGCGACGCGACGCGACGCGACGCGACGCGACGGGACGGCACGGGACGGGATGGGATCGGACGGGATGGGATCGGACGGGACGGGACGGAACGGGGTGGGGCCCGATGGGGCGGGACGGGACAAGACGGGAATGGGACGATAAGTAATGCATCACAACGGAACGTGAAGAGAAGGGACGCGGCGAAACGCAGCTAATGGCACGGCGCAGAGCGGAGAGGGGCGAGGCGTGATGGGGCTGAGCGAAACGAGTCGAGGCGGGGCGAAACGAGCAATGCAAGACAGAACAGGAAGAAGCGAGGAGGTGCAAGGTGGAATAGAAGAAATTAAATGAAATTTACACACACAGCTGTATTACTCGTAATATTTTCATGTTGGTTTTAAATAAATCGATTAGAAATTCAATGTTTTACATCAGATCAAACTCAAAAAGAAAAATTCAATTTTTTCGTACAATTCATTGCTGTAACGGGAAATATTATTATTAATCACCAAATTATTATTATTTATAATAATAATAATATTAACAATAGTAATCTTAAATTAAAAAATGTCAATGTAAATTTGAAAATGTAATTTTTTTATGATAATGATCTAATTTCAATATATTTGACGAGCAGTTACAGACAAATTGACATCCATGATATTCATCAGATTCCAATCTTTATAAATAATATATATTATATTATCATTGTGTTATCATTTTCTTTGCATCTATTTCATTCTTTCAGTATAGATTTCTTCGCCACGATTTTGTCTTGCCTTATAACTGTTCGTTCAAACGTGATGATTCTTTTATTAATGTTTCTGGTCACGTCAGCTGCTACGGTAATAAGTCCTGTTTGTGTAGTGAATGTTGTTGCCTGGAGATGTCGGAGTTCCTTCGCCTGTGGGTGGCGACATCCAGCGCCGACACACGTCGACATGCGGTGGCCCCCTTGTAGGTATTTCTCTCCAACGGGGCACCACCTCAACCGAAGCTCTGGCCTCCCGACACGTCTGTTCCGGAAGTGTAAGTACGTATGAAAGTGGGAGAGTATAGGACAAGGAAGACGAAGAAAAGATCGCCCATGGTTGGTGGCCCTTTCGTTAGAGTACTGCTTACATAACCGCCTGGAATAAAATCTTTAAATACTTTTAAAAGAAAAAACATTTTCTGATGTCTTACCTCTATCAATTTAAAGGAATAAATAACAAACAACATCATTTATTTTGTGACTCTGTGACTGTGTGTGTAGTACTTAAGAGTACTACATGTGCTAAATTGCAGCTCTATTCATTCTTATGAAGAGCTTGCCTCGCTGTATGAGAAAATGTAAAATTAAAAAATCATTCAATTTGTAACATACCAAAGAGTACTATGCGTTCTCTGAATCCAGTGTTGAGTTAACTGATTTCAGCGTTCTAGAATCAATGGCGAAAAAACTGACAAACCACTGAAAGAACCTTTTAAAGTACTTCTAGGTAGGGTTTTGCTGATGGTAGTATCCCTTGCCAAGATTACAGCGGAAGACCAAAGTAGAGGAGGTGAAAAAGGAGACATCTGTACCGGCCCAATGGGCAGAAGAAACGCTCCGGACTCTTGGGAAGTCTGCGAAAAGAAACGTCTGTTTCTGTGGAGAAATGATTTTTTCAAGAACCACCTGAAAATGAAACCCAAAAGAAGTATTTGCCCCTCTAACGAAAATGTAGCTGCAGAAAGTACACTCCATTTTATTCTCCCCTTATCTGCCTAGCATGTCCGTATGGGCACACTGCATGAAGCTGTAGATAGTTTAAACTTCCACATTAAAAAAATTCAGAAATGCAATTAGAACTTCATGTTGTTTTCCATCACATTCTAAAATGTGTCACAATGTGCATTTCAAAATTTTGAGAAAAAATAATAATTTGTATTTTTTTTTTGAAAATTGTAAAATCGAGTAAAGATTTTTTTACAAAATAATTCAGGCAGATAATGGATTAATTGTTACAAAGCGGAAAAAATATATTGCAAAAATAAGATGTCAAAATGGCAAATTGAACAGGATCGTTTTGGAGGTTCGTGAAACGTGCAAGATTGGAGAACGAACGTCAGTGAAACCTTAAATGAGTCAAGTCGTGATGTTATTAGAAAAGAAGAGCAGTAAAGACTTATATGCATCATTTCCTTCATTTGCTCTGCAAAGGAGCAACAAATTAAATAATCAATTCACACGTGTGTTACTGCAAACTAATTTGCTTTCATTTGTCAGGCCAAACAATTGCCAATTATATCCAAATATATGATGAAGTTTAATGTATGTATTTTGATCAATATAGACAATGTATGTGGTTGTTAGGTGCCAGTAAGTGACTGTAATGGGGAAGGGACAAGGATGAGAAGAAAAATCCGCGCGTGGTCAGTGGCCCGTTTGTTAGAGAACTGCTCCTGCATTCAACTGGTATTGAACGGAGAAATCACAGAAAACCATCAATCAGTGTAACCGGCCGGTTGCTAGGATTCTCCACTAGACAGTGTTTCAATTTGACCCAGCTTCGATGAAAATCTGTCACTGTTGAGACTCGATCCCTATGACCAAGGACCCCTATGTCAAGGATGCTGCAGATAAGACAATGCTACCTCTGAGCTACTGCAGGTGATAAAAAGGGGAAAATAAGAAACATCAGTGCTATTAACAACAGTATTTATTTCTCTAAAAATATGTTAAATACATGCACATATGTGCACGTAATCCGTAATCAAACTACTCTCCTTCGAAGTCTTCTCCCAAAGAATCGCTAACTTACTACATACTCTTTGATAGGCCCAAAGTGCACGCAACATCACCGTAACAGAATCTTCTGCTGTTAGGTTTCATTGTTGTGCCAATATTTTATTGAGTGCTGACCTATCAAATGGCCTTTAATATCCGGCATGATGTGCTTGGTAAGAACTGAGTGGTGAGTACGAATCTAACACACGATCTAAGATATTGAAATGAATCTACGTAAGAAATTCATCATTCGTAATATTACACCTCACTCAGAATTTAAATATATAAAAACGAGGTTGTACAATACTAATCACTGCTACATACATTGTAGAAAATGGCTTATTTATCATCATATTTACAGAAAGTTTTAGTTTCATTTTTCGGTTTAATATAGTTTCAAAATTTATGAACGATACTAAATAAGTCAGTAATAGGTTTAAAACAAATTGAACGTTAACTTTAACTATTTAAACCGAACATTCCGACAGAATTCAGCACAAATTTGCATATTTTGATTATGACCAAATAATTAGCCATTCGTAAAATAAAGGAACATATTCTAGGTGTTAATAGGTAAATTTTGTGATATTTTGCATACCTGAAGTACGAAAAATATACACCCGTTTTGAGAGGATAACCGTGTTTGAAATTATGAAAAATCAATTGTAATATAAATTATCTCATAGGAAGTACTAAAACCAATGTAATAACAAAACATTATTGCAGTCATAAACACACAAATTGATTACATAAATAACATTCGAGTTTATGACGTTGCTTTTCCAAAGAGATAACACTTCGTGGTGTTTGTTGTCGATAAAATGCACGTACATTTACAATACATCATTATTCAAATTTAACATAAAATATACATAATAAAACGTTTGATGCTCGTTGTCGTAATATTCTAGTACACTGTAAATGTCATTATATATTTCCACACAAAATTAATAGAGAAGTCATAACATAGAAGGCTGTGTAAATAAAGGGATCTTGAAAACCGTCTCTCAAACATTATTGTAGTACTAAAAATGTAAGAACTGAACGCCAAAAAGTAGTGACGCACGGAATATGAGAATATTGTCGTAACAACAGGCGTGAAAAATTGCTAATTATTAATCATACAATCAAATTCGTGGATTTCTTACTCAAAATCGAAAATTGTTATAGAATTTTACTACTCTTCCTGGGTACGTATTAAAATCATTAACACATTTAACATGGCCAGATAATGTTTAGGTTTCTTCAATTTATGGAGTTAACTTGAAATTAAGTAGTATAGATGTCAAGTACAAGAGTGTCTCAGCCTTTTTATTCAAACACACGAAATTGTAATGAATAAAAATAAATAAAATAAATGAGAGTATTCGATTTCAAATCTAACGTTTTAATAATACCCAGACAGAGAATACGATCGAATTTGTCTTGCGACATTGTTACATTGAGTAACACAGCGAAGACGTGCGACATTGTTGCATTGAGTAATATGAGGTTTCCATTTCGCTAGAGTAGAGCTGTCTTTGAGCATCAAATCTTCACAAAAGGAGCGCGCCCTTTGTTATAACACCAACGCAAACGAAACAAGTCGGGAGAACAGAAATCAAGCGACACAACGCGTTTCAACACTGGAGCAAAGTTCGCTCAGCCATCCTCACCTGTCGGGAACCACCCCTACGCCTTGTGTAAATCCCTCTCTCTCTCAACCCACGTCCCCCAACCCCCGCGCACGCTTCTCCAGCGGCAGCCGAATGAATACACACTCGCTCAGCGCGAGCACACACTCACGAGCGGGCGACAGCGAGCAGCTGGGACGAGTCAACGGCCCGCGTCGAGGGCTCGCCACGTCAATTCCCTCCTCTCCGTGCCCCGTCCCGCTCCTTCCCCACACACATTCTCTTCCTATTCACAATAATCATCTATATATTTAAAAAAATAAGGTATTCTGCCATGGCTTCGTTTAGAGCTTCTTCTGAACCGATTGTAGTATTTTTTACTTTAAATGAAAGAATGCGATCCCTTAGATGTGTTATCAAATATTGTTTGTGTTGATTCACCAACATTTACGCTGCAAATTGATTAATTAATTAAACCATTCTTTAATAGTACGCTTATCAATAGTCAATTGTTTTCTTCCAAAGGGTGGCTATTTCAAAATCGATTATATGAAACGATAGATGCGAGTCCACGCTACTTCATGGTGGCGTTGGTTGATGTTTTGTTTTGATTGTTGAGATTTGTTTACAATTTGTCAAGGTTTTGTTTCAGTGTAATAATTGCATTGTGGCTTTGACAGTTAGCATGTATTTGCTTAGGTGGTGTATTTTGTACAGAACATTCGGACAGTGGGTTTTGCTCGGTTGTACTGATGTAGTGAAGTTGTTCACAGGTTATGTCGAATTCCGAATCGTTGCCCACGCGCCTCAAAAGATGCAAACGTACATGGAAGGAGAAAGTCAGCGTAGGTGTCGTGATAGTGAGGACATTTCGATTTCTGTGGGGTCGTTGTTTATGAAATGTCGGTTATATTCTGCTTTGTACTTCCCATGCGAGAGAAATTCTGCAAACGAATTTACTCTGTGGTGCATAAATGTAAAAATAAGTTTACCTTCGAGCAATATGCCAGAACTAATCAAATTTGTTAATAGAAAATGATGACACATCAAACAACTTTAGAAATAATTTCCGTCATTATAATAGTGCTATTTCTTTTGTGTCATTTGGTGTATTATTGCAATATTCGAGTCATATTACAATGCCACCTGGTCATGGGCCATACGTGTTCTAAATTTTGGGAACTCCACATCACAGAATATCTTCGCTGTACTCTGAAGATCCAAACAATGCAACGTATTGTGAACATTAGTATGGGCACAGTATTTTACATTTATCTCAGATCTCACCGTCAAATTTTGACGGGTTCTCACTAGTTGTATTTATAGTCATACCATTTCTCTCAGTACCTAAACATTCCACACGTCAATTTCTGTTCGTAACTACCTAATTAGTACGTCATACATCATCTTTTGTTATTCTGCGTTACATGTCTTTTACTTTTCCCACCCAAAGTTCGTTACATGAAGATATATTGTTTTTCCCTAGGTTAATCTCTCGTAGCTTCATTTATTCATTCTTGTACTTTCATTCACTACACTACCGACAATCTTCATTTTCTCCCTCTCATTATGTTCAACTCTTCAATTCTTTAGTTCTTATGAAGCGCTATTACATTATCACAAGATCGTTCCATTGCATTACAGTCCCTCATTTCCATACTCATTCCATTTCACACGATCATTCACACTCAAAACTTTATTTAATTTTATCTTCTCTCAGTACACTTTCTTTTTAGAATTTTTACACACTCGTATTTTTCCTTACTCTTACACTAGCTAACTAAAACCCTTACTCAGTTATACCTTGCCCCATATCCTTACTCTATTACTACTTGTCTTCTCTCTCCTATCTTTACACTTTCAAATCATTCTCTCCAATATAAGGCATTCTTCATTTTTCACTGCACATCCTTTCTCCCACTCACGAACATTTCCACGCCGACTCATTCCGTCTGACTTTCCCTTGTACTTCTCCCTTCGCCCACCCTTCCGACCGACCGACCACTTTTCGATGACACGAGCTCCCACTCCGAAGGCAGGTCCCCCCCCCTCTTGGAGCGTCGCTCCGGTTGACACTCTTAATTGGACGGACGGCCAGCCGGCGCGGCGCGGCGCGGCGCGGCGCGGCGCGGGCACTTGGCAAAAAAGAGCGGGACTTGAGAATATTTTTTATCGGCGAATCAGGAAGGCGAAAGCGATCGGGCGGGAGGAGTTCAGCGGTCGCGCGGCCTTCGCCCCGCGCCCACCCGCGCTAAAGGGGATGTGGCGGTCGAGAGTAGAGATCCGTATTATGTTGATGGATTGACCGGGAGCGGTAGCTCAGTGCATCAACTGATGTCACTGCAGCGCCTCTGACCGGGAGGTCCTAGCTTCGAGTCCTGACGGCGGCAAGAATTTCCACACTAGCTCTTCAACTAGGTCGAATTCAGTCGCTGCCTGCAGGAGAATTCTAGCGGCCGGCTGCTCTGATCGGTAGTTTCTCCGATCAACACCAGGCGAATGTCGTAACAGTACCCTGCCAAACGGGCCACGGACCGCGCGCGATCTGCCCTTCCCCTTCCTTGTCCTACCCTCTCCCCTTACACTCACACTTACACTAACATGCACTACACTACCACATATTTCGGGAGATCGGTCGGGAACTTAGAGCTTGTCCCGGCTGGGGCGGTGCCCCGTTGGTGGGAGAGTCCTGGTTAGGGGGAAACCCCACTAGCCGACGGTAGGTTGGCCCCGGATCTCACCACCCAGCGGGGGAAGATCACCGCCATCTCCTAAGAAAAAACATGCAATACACTAATGGGACCAATGACCAACGCAGTTGACGCGCCCGGAAACACAAATCAATCAATCTATTGATGGATTGTTAGTAATTCCAGTCGCGTCAACTAATAGCATCATTAGTCCCGTAAATATAGTGCAGTTTTTCCTCGTAATGTGATGGTGTTCATTCCCTACTGGATGGCGAGATCCGACGGTGACACCCGTCGGCTAGCGGGTTTGCCCAACCAGGTATCTCCAACCAGCAGGGCACTGCCCCAGTCGGGACAGACTCTAAGCTCCCGATCGGTCTCCCTGAAAATGTGGTAGTGTAGTGCATGTTAGATTAAGTGTGCGTGTGTAAGGGGACAGGATAGGACAAGGAAGAGGAAGGAAAAATAGCGCGAGGTCCGTGGTCCGTTTGTTGGAGTACTTCACCGATATTCCGGCTGTTGATCGGAGAAACCACAGAAAACTCTCGATTAGAGCAGCCGGCCATTAGAATTCTCCTCGAGACAGCGACTGAACGCGACCTAGCTGACAAGCTAATCTCAAAAATCTTGCCGCTGTTGGGACAAGAAACTTAGGCTTTCAAGTCAGAAGCACTGCAGTGATGTCGATGTCCTGAGCCATGCCTCCCGGTTCCATTTTATGTTTGTAGGTAACAGGCAATTTAAAAGTTCTCAGTATATTTTGAATGTTTTAATGCATTTTTGGTCATTTTGGACTCTTTTACAAGTTGTAAACTAGTGGTGCTATAACATTACATAGTTTCTCGCATTATTTCTACCTTATCCAGTATAAGATAGTACTACATAAACACGCAAAATGTTTGCAATCAGCAAAAATTATTTTCTACATCGAGACCCTCAGATCGTTCGAGTGACCTCGTCGCCAGCCATACTACTAAACTACAGAAGCGCCGTAAATATCAAAACTCGAGCCGACGCTTAAAAATGTAATTGACTCGACCCAATATATCCAATGCTCAATTTTTACAATTTTCGAAAATATGGAAAGATCGCCGAAAAGGAGAATATGATTATTTTTTATTGTCACTTGATACATACGAGGAGAAAATTTAAAGAATTAATTGAGAGCGGATTTTGCGAAACAATTTTGTTTAAAAAATGCAGGTTTTATCCACTTTTCCTTTACGAGGGCCCGGCAATAAGAATTATCTTTCTCAGAAAATTCTCGGTTTTTCGGCGCACGATTGCATAACTTTATCTTCTTACGAAGAGCGAGAAATTAAAGAGTCTTCTACGTTCTATAAACCGAACATTACTCATGTAAACATATATATGTAAATATATATATATATATATATATATATATATATATATTCGCAAATAATTGAATATAAAATATGTTTAATGTATCAGAACTAGCCAAGAATGCTAAATGAATCAAACCAATCAATTAATGTGCACAGAATGTGTGTACACAGAACTTGTATGTTTACAGGATATATAGGTTTCATCTCATATTTCCTGACCTGTCTATGTTAGGAAAGAATATGTTAATGATATTTGCATTGCATTTGGACAGCTTGGTATTTGCATTGCACTTGGACAGCGTCAAATGCCTATTCGGCCTTCGGTAAATGTGGGGTTGGCGCCGTGAGGTTGCTCGTAGTACGAGCCTTCGGACCACAGCTGGCACTATCTAGGTGCGGTCATTTGTCTACATATTCCGCTAATCCTGAGCCATACTAGTATAAGCTCACGAACTACGCTTGTGAGGTATAGAAAGAACACTCTGGATAAATGACCCTGGAAACCGCATCAAATGGAAGAATGAGATACTACTATGATAGCGTAACTGGGAAACAAGCGGGACTCAACCGTTGTAGAGAGCATTATTAACCAAGTATTGGGTTACTTTATAACTCGGCAGGTTAACAGGTGAAAAGGCTTAGGTGGATGAAAACTGAAGTTTGAGATGGCACCGTTCTTTCCTCGGTGACTCAAATTCTAGCAACTGAAATTGTGCCGTTCCAATACCAAAACTAACCATTTCTTCTAATAAAGGTAATCGATTTGAAACAACAAAACGAAGTTTCAGAGTGCAGAGAAAACTCTTATTTTCATACAGTATTGCGCGTCTGTGTAGATCCCGCAGGGCTACCAGCGTCTCCCCGCGTTGCTACACCCCAAGGGCGTGTAAAAACGGCTCCTCACATTCGGCATTCGCCGAGTAGCGAGCTAGCTTTTCCCCAATCCCGAGCAGCTGACGTGTTCGGCGAATATTTGCTCTCTTTGATATGTCCAAAAGACCGACACGCGGTGGGTAGGGCGAACCCCGAATGTTCGTCACTCGGCAAATAGCAAGCAACTCATCTACACTACTCGGAATTTGGCGAGCGGTTGCTCGATGTTCGCCGAATAACAAATCTGTGGAGCCGCCTCAAGAGGAAGGCAGTGGCGGCAAAACGGGACGTGTTCTTTTTCCTCTCACGCGGACCTTCAGTAGGTTGATTGGTTGTTTGTGATTCCGGGCGCGTCAACTACTGAGGTCATCAGTAATTATAATTAGTCCTTTTAGAAATATATTATTTGAAAATCGCCGCAAATACCAATTTACGATGTCCTGCCTTCTTTCTTCTCGTGTTGGAGATTTGCTGAACATGATCAGAGTTTTTAATCGAAAAACTGAAATATGTTTTTGTGGTTTTCCAAAATGTGTGTAATATGTATGAGTTAGGGGAACATTTTGTGGATTTATTCTTTCCTTGGTTTTATTCCTCCATTCTTTAAACCAATAACTACTTACAAGGAAAGAGCAGGAATGTGTAACGTCAGAAGTTTTTGAGTGCCTGATTACTAGGTCCACAAAGTGCTATTTACTATTACACTACTACTAGTGATTATTTCGTACAATCTTCAGCAAAGGCCATTATTAAATAGCGATTGATGAAGCTATAGGTGTCAATAATTACAAATATACAAACTGTATTAATGTCAACAATAGGCATTACCATTTACCAACGTACTCAAAATTTTGTCGGATGAATTCCAAATGTCCAATAATGTTCGGTAACAATTTATACATTAGGTGTTGTTTAAATCGAAACGTGAAGCATTCGCTGAATATAGATTACTAACCAATACTTCAAATCAAGTTAATTTACTATTACATTGCTTTCATTGTAAAATCTATGGAGTATTACTTACACACACAAAACATACGTCATTAACATGGATATTGAGTGAGTAATTAAGATCATTCCGCATCGTGCGGAAATTTCCGCAACCGCATTACTCGGATATCAACAGCAATGCACGAGAGCATGTGCCTCCCAGAGGACAAACTCGTGTGAGGCAATATAATTACAAAGCTTATAATATGTCGACTGATGTCTGAATAAACGTGTGCTATTAGCACTTCATATGGCAAACAGAAAATCGCGATAACTTAATAAGTACACATGAATATGAAATACTTAACCATGCATTACAAACTGGCAGTTACATCGAGTTACTTTCCGACTTTTTCTGTAAGTAAACTCATAATTGCGTTTTACATGTAATCACACACATGTCAAAGTGATATTTATTTATCAGATTGAATGTTGGTTTATGATATTTTGTATAATTTTGGTGACCCTTAATGCCTTTTTAGATTAATGTAAATGTAACATTTGGGTCTGTATGTGTTAATTATTACTGTTAAATACAATTGGTGGATGGCCACAAATTTAAATTTACATTTTATTACAAAAAACTAAAACGCTTCAAAGCGCTGAAATATATAAGATTTTATCATTACAATCTCTTCAAGAAGAAGTATTAGCATTATGGAATGATGGGAGACCGTAGGATAACCTCGCGCAGAGGATGAAAAGAAAAGAGGGAAAAGACATTTTGATAAACGTTTCTAAAAACTGCCACTGCATTGCATACAAAACGTTGTTTTATGTAGTATTTTTGATCTGATGCTATTTTAAATTGTATTCTATATTAATTTCTTCCCTACATTACAATTTATAATAGGAAAGTACATCATATTCGTTGTTTTGAGAGATACGTACTACTACAATTCGAGTTACATCGAGAAAGTGAGTTTCTGTAGTACGTAAACAAAGTAAGAAAACATAATTTGTACTGTAACAAAGAAAGTTTCCCATCATGACCATCAGATTTGAGACATGTGTCACACCGCGGATTCAAATGTGCATCCGTTCATTGTAGATAGCAGCCACTTGGTTCAGATACCTGTGCTTGAAGGCCACTGCCACTGTGATCGCCGTAATGCTGATTAGACAGGAATTTCTTGAGGTGTAAGAGATACGTGACGCTCAGTGCAGGTGTTGCTCTCCTGCACGAAAACGCTTGGCCACACTCGAATCGGCACAACAGAGCTACTAGAGCAGTTCCGCTGAGGTGTGTTCAGACACCAACACTACGGTTCGGTCAGTGCATCAACTGATGTCACTGCAGCGCCTCTGACCGGGAGGTCCTAGGTTCCCACTCCCCACGGCAGCAGCATTTTTGACACTAGGTTTCCAGCTAGGTCGAATTCAGTCGCTGTCTGGAGGAGAATTCTAGCGGCCGCCTGCTCTGATCGGTAGTTTTCCGTGGTTTCTCCGATCAACACCAGGCGAATGCCGGAGCAGTACCATAACAAACGGGCCACGGACCGCGTGCGATTTGTCCTTCGTCTTCCTTGTCCTATCCTCTCCCCTTTACACACACACTTACTCTAACATGCACTACACTACCACATATTCCGGGAGAGCGGTCGGGAGCTTAGAGCTTGTCCCTGCTGGGGCGGTGCCCCGCTGGTGGGAGAGTCCTGGTTAGGGGGAAACCCCACTAGCGGACGGTAGGTCGGCACCGGATCTCGCCATCCAGCGGGGGAAAATCACCGCCATCTCACGAGAAAAAACATGCACTACACTAACGGGGCTAATGATCAAAGCTGTTGACGCGCTCGGAAACACGAAAAAATCAATCAATCAAACTACGGTTCGGATCTCGCCCCCAGCCATTTCCATCTTTTCGTACATCTGAAATGAAACAATGAAAGAGAATGTTCAGTTGTTTGGTATCACACACCGACAAAACATATCAACACACTTATTCCTGTAATATTACGTTTGTATATACGAAGTGTACGAGAAAGTAATAAGGCAAAGGAAGTCTTCAATGTGGTACGTTACTATTTTAAAACATGCTTAATAACAAAGTTTTATTACCTATAAAATTTATAAAAATATCAACTTATTTTTTATGATCGATTACTAGAAATCCCCCTTGTACGCAAAGGAAATATAACGTGTAATGCCCTGTTATAAAAATCCTTTGACGCAAAACTCGAAACAGTAATACTTCGGAATATGGAATTGTCGTTGCATCAAAGGGGTTTAAGGCGAAAGACAAAAGTTCGCTGAAAAGAAGATAATTTAATCATCAGGTGCACAAGTGAACCGCGCAACGTACTACGCAGCAACGCATTTTACCAACGCAAAAATACCGGCAATAATTCTTTCTATGGCCTTGAAACTAATTTTTTATAGTTAAACGCTTAACAAACAAACGTTTCACGATATGTTATAAACAAACGTTTAACGATATGTCATGTTATATAAATGATCTTAGATAAGGAAAGATTTTCGCTGAAAATTACATTTTGGAAATGATTTCTTACGTAATAAGAGGAACAGCGCACTAATTGAGTGCTATTACGAATGTCAAAAATCAAACAAATATTGATGACTCAAAATTATTACAATCTATCATATGCAAACGTCTACATATTTATTAACTAACTTACTTGCAACATATTGACATTTTATACTTTACAACTGTTACTGTGGATTCCCAACAAAGCGTGAAGTCTGAACAAAAATAACCCGTATACCCTCTTTGAGTCTAACATTAAATAAACATTTTGGTTAAAATTGTTCTAGAACTTATTCTATTTGAACAGTTCAATCTCAAAATAGAAAACACAAAAATAGAATTTAATGGAAATCACCACACTATTCCGGATGCTTTAGTAATCGCTGACTGAAGCGCTAAAACCCTCAAAGTTAAGACTACCCGTGGAGGAAGCAAGCGGCAATGTTATTCAAGCACCGGCGCTCTTTGGATATTTACGACTAGCGCACGAAAATGCAAATTCAAAGGCCGTGAATTCAAACGTCTTCCGCCAGAAACTCCTCGTTCATTTCGGATTCTTCCCTTTCCATACCCCACCCTTCTCGTTGGTATCTTCGTATTTTCGTCTGCATCGAGAAGAAGAATAGATTCGACATTCCTCATACATTCTACGGACGAAGGCATATAGGTATATTCATCGACGAAACGCTTCCATTCCACTGCGTCAAAGTTGGCCGAAATTTTTAGCGGGACATATCTGCATTTTAAATTGAGCAGACGATGCGGGAGGGAGAGAGACGAAGAGAGGGTGGAGGAGTAAAATACGCCGAGAGGAATGTGAGGGCGAAATCCACGGAATGTTGTGGCGGTTGAATCAAACAGAGCGACGTTAGGGGGTAGACTGGCAAATTGCAACCGCAGATGGGAATACCAACGTTCTGTAATATTATTTGCTCGGAATATCGATATTTTCGACGAGGCCTCCGTAAGTACATTGCCATGTTGTCCCGGGTTTGTATGGGTTTCGTATCTGCATCTGTTTCGGAGCAGCGCCGTGGTTGCCGGGAAGTGAAGGTGGTGTTTACTGATTGAGCAGAACTTTTCATTCTGTGTTAATTGGGGACATTCCAATATTGTACTTGAATAATATTGTAATTGAAAATAAATGCAATGCACTTAGTGGATTAATAATCTTAGAAGTTGACGCGCCTGGAATCACTAGTTATCAATTAATATGGCTTCTGGAAATTAACTTCTCTATGATGACGGCCGCTTTCTCAGTACTTCTGAAATTAAACTACTGCAGGTGCAGACAGGACGCTTGATGACTGAGTGTATAGCCCCGATTTAAGCCAAATGCGTTCCGTCTCTTCTTTGAACAGAAGAATTGGCAAGGGGACCAACACGTTCAGACCCACGAGAGCATCAAAGCGAAGCTCTCATCAGTGGCGGCAACGCTCGTCGAAAAGTTTGCCCACATAAAAGACAAAATACTGTATTTTCGGTGATTATGTGGAACAATACCCGAGTTTGTTCATAACCTTTGGTAATAAATTCATTTTTCTTTACATTTTTTTTATTTTGCTATAACCCTTGTGTCGAAAATCCGCTATCCTCAGGATTCGAAGCCTCGTCGGCTCTTTCGAGTTCTACGCATTGACAACAGTAATGCTGCTACTGAACCAGCTCAGCCGATTAGGGATCTAGAATATCAACTTATTTTGACAAAGAACGTGTTGGGAAATCTGTTTTAAAAGTTGCGAAGTTGACATTTCTGACATTGCGCCCCCGATGGATAGGCTACCCGCCCAGCAGAGAAGCTTGGCGGGTGAGTATCATTCCTCTTCGGTAGCGCCTGCGTCGAACCGCGGTCAGTCTGAACCACAAGACACGTGACAAGAAAAAAATTTAGCTGTGGTTTTGATTAACTTATTGATCTATTAGTGATTTATATCACGTCAAGGGATAAGATAGTTATTCCCGTAAGTGTAGTGCATTTTTATGCGGGAGGTGACAGTGATCTTCCCTCACTGAATGGCGAGATCCGGCGCCAACGTACATCAGCTTTGCGGAGTTTATCCCAAACAGGTATCTCCCACCAGCGTGGCGCCATTCCATCCGGGACAAGCTCGAAGTTACCGTCTCCCAACAAGTTGGGTATGGGGAAGATCGCGTGTGGTCCATGGCCCTTTTATTACCGCTCCGGCAATTCGCCTAGAGTCGATCGCAGCTGAAAACACGGGAAACTACGGACCAGAACATCCGGCCTCTAGAACTTACCTCGAGATAGTGGCTCAATTCGATATACCTATTTAGCTACTGTCGGTAATTCCGCCACCGCATCGATTCGAACTCCAGGACTTCCTTGTCGAATGCACTGCAGTGACATCATTCGATGCCCTGAGTCGCGCTTGCTGATTTCAGCTGCGGTAATTATCCCAGGCCTGTTCAAGTGCCTCGCATAAAATATCTAGGTCTGTATTGAGAAATCCACCTCGGTAGGATACATAACATAAATAATAGTTTTACAAGCAAAAAATAAACTCTACCAACTTAAACCGATAATCAACAGATCACCTACACTACCATACAATTCACTTTATTTCTTTTCTGCAATGAGACATCGTAAATAAATCGACAGACGTGATCAAAGCCCATTAAGAACTGATAATGTAGAAGGACGTGTGCAATGGAAATGATAATGGAGAATTCAGTGCGAGGAATCAACTAGCAGAATATGTTGAAATGTTCTCGAGAGCAGACGTGAGTCATAAAAGTTTATGCCCAATAAGAAACAATAACAGTGTTATGGAGGGATTTAAATATAAAACAAGAAAACAGAGAGATACAATATGAAATGGACATAAAATATAAAGTGACATTAACAAACATCAAGAGATTAATACAAATTCAAGGCCATGTACAGGTTTTCCTGCGAAAATCAATGAAGAATTTCGGTGGAAGTTGTAAATCCGTATAATTGATTTTGTTCAGGAAACTAATACATTTTTTCTACGAATCGGCCATTATGGGGTCACACGATACGTGCATCACATCGGGGCTCAGACTGAAATGTCGGGGTAGGTGCACGTTACTATCTATAGGGGAAATCATGCAACTTAATGCAGATTCTATTTTTATACCCCAGGGTTTTTAGTCCTGGGGGATGGAATGAAGTTATGAGGATACTTATGATGATGGATAATGAAAACGTCATACAGAAACATACAAAAACACACTCAACAATGGCCGAGGCGAAACTCGAACCCCCGAACCTCTGATCCAAGACAGATACTCCACGACTGTCTTAACGAACTCGGCAATTGGATCGGCATCTAATACATATTATATATTAGTTTCTAGGATAATTATCAAAGACTTGAGAAGAAAACTTGATTTAAGGCATGATTTTTAAAATGATTCGCGTGATGATAGATCTATCTATCTATCTATCTATCTATCTATCTATCTATCTATCTATCTATCTATCTATCTATCTATCTATCTATCTATCTATCTATCTATCTATCTATCTATCTATCTATCTATCTATCGATCTATCTATCTATCTATCTATCTATTTATCTATCTATTCATCTATCTATCTATCTAATCTATCTATCTACCTATGTATCTATCTTTCTATGTATCTATCTATCCATCTACCGATCTATCTATCGATCTATCTATCTAATCTATCTAATCTATCTAAACTATCTATGCATCTATTGCGGATCGCAGACTAACTCTCTCATTCCTTTATGAGAGACAGTCGCACCTAACGAGCATGACAACAGATTACCATGGTGTCATATCAACATGTGAAGGCTGTTTTTTGAGAATCTTCGGGTTTTTCGCAAACGACACGCGGACGAAACTTGATATATGCTCTGTACAAATCCAAAACTACCCTTGTATATAATGCACAAATTAAATGTACACCCATGAGACCCTGTCGTCTTTATTCATCACGACGCTACAACCCCAACGCGCCTGCGGAGCGGCAAGGCCGCCGACAGTCGGCAAGGCTCCCACGCGAGCGGCGGCCGGGAGCGCGCGCCGCTTTAAGCCGCGTGGCGGCGCGGCAGGGGCGTGGCCCGCGACCTTGGCACTGAGTGGCACTCGCGCGCCGCAGACGGCACGCGTTGTGCACGCACGGCACGCGCCTCCCCGCCCCGCGCACGCCCCGCCCGCGCCTGCTCTTCCGCCTGACCACGCAAATTCCGCTACGCTCCTTTCACCGTCTGGTAGAGAAAGGAGGTATCACTCGGGCGATGAGTTTTACTCGGAGGTTTTATTTAGGCTTCGGTAATGTTTTTAACGTTCAGTAAATCTACGGCGTGGGACAGCCGGATTTACTTCCTTTCCGAAGGAAGGCGTACGAAGGTTGTTTTTTTTTCACCCTTAAATATCCACGGATATTCACGCCCCCGTGCTCGCGCCCGCGGCCAACCCTCGACCGCCTGTGCGCGTTATGCGTGCGCCTGTGCGCGTTATGGGTGCGCCTGTGCGCGTAATGCGTGCGCATGTGCGCGTGAATGTTATTCTTTTGTGCGCAATACGACGACAATAAATCTGCATTTAAACTTCCATTCTTACTCTATTGCATTATTATTTTAACGAAACAAGTAGGTAATGAGGATTATAATTGCACAAGTGGTATGTTCCAGCAAGCGAGCGACGATAGGAGCGTACGCAATTCTACCCCTTCATTATCCCACCTTACGTTTATTATTTATTATTTACCCTACCTATTGCATTATTATTAACGAAATAAGTAGATAAAGAGCGGTATAATGGCACGAGTGGTATTTAAGAAAGCAAGTGATAGGAGCCTGTGCAATTTTACCCCTTTATTTATCCGACCTTATGTTTATTATTTATTTTTTACCCCACCTATTGCATTATTTTTAACAAAACAAGTAGATAAAGAGGAGTATAATTGCACGAGTGGTATATTCAAGAAAGCGAGCGACGATAGGAGCTTACACAATTCTATCCCTTTATTTATCCCACCTTACGTTTATTATTTATTATTTACACCACCTTACGTTCAACTTTATTTTCGTTTTCGTTCAAGAATAATTTAAATTTTAGCCGGCCCGGTGGCCGAGATCGCTAAGGCAGTAGTGTCGTAGTGATCTCGGGCCGAAGGGTCGCGGGTTCGAATCCCGCCTCGGGCATGGATGTTTGTGTGTGTCTGTATTATCCATAAGTGTTCTTCCTACAGTTTCCCCTACAGTTGAATCTACAGTAATAGTGGTCGCTAATGACCTTAGATGTTGATGCGACCTTAAATAACGAAAAAAAAAATTTTAATTTTGAGAACTTCATGCACATTTTTACCATTTGAGGCATACATTTGATGACATTGTTTTAATTATGAAAAATACCGATTTTTGTGGTATTTGAATTGTCAACTGATGATCACCATACTGGTAGAGAGGATAAAGAAATGTTTGTAAATGGAAGGTATTGAACACATTCTGGATGAAATATTAGACGAAGCTGACATATCCATAAAAATCCAAAAAAAGAACATATAGGTATGAGAACTAGCCAGTTTTGCGGGCGTACTTTTTAGAATGGGTAAACACAACTGATGTTTATTTTTTTTACATTTGTAAAATGCTAAGGCCAAAAAGTTTACATGTAATACATTTAATTTAATTCATGGTAATTAATTGGTAATTAACATTCATGAATTGAATAAATACTTGATGTTGTTTGATTAGGCAGCTAGTGTCAAACCAACGTTTACCAATTTTATTTCATTCGTTCGTTGTTTATATGTAGTTGATGTAAGTATGTAATCTCTAAGGTATATTTTGGTTCATGTTTCAGACTGGAAAATACTTTGGCTTCATCTGGGTTATAGTGACTTGATTAAATGATTTTCATCATTGTTTTGAATTCTCATTTGTATTTGGGCAGTTTTAATTGCACGGTGAAGTTTTAATTGGACGCGTCCAATTAAAATAGTGATAATGAATTATTTTTCATAGAGTTAATGAGCATAATTCGGTAACTAAACGAAAAATAAAATATATATACAATTATTTTCTCTCACTTCTTGATTTATCCACACAATATATTTTGATGTCGTATGTTATACACCATAAAAAATCAATCAATCATGTTAATAAATCAAATATGTTAAAAACTATGCCAATATTTGTAAGAATTACCTACTTTTCTTCGTAAAGCGCAATGTTTATAACACTTGTGAATATTTGTACAGTTTTAACTCAAGTATTATTATGATTTATAATTTATGACACCGAGAAAAATCATGTAAAAATAATATATAGTTTTCACAACTGGTTAAAGCTTAAGCTACGTTTCTTCCCTACGTAAATATTCAGTATAAATTTAGCTTCACTAGTTGCGTACATTTTCTAGATCTCACTGGGAAATATAATTTTTCAAATAACTGTTACCCATCTTCTCGAGGCAGTGGCTATGCTAAGGAGTAGCAAAGAATAAGAGCCAAAATCTATATCTGATTTTCCTTCGTAAATTAATTTTATTAGGCGGGAGAGAATATTTTCATATCACTAGCATAAAACACTCTATATTCAACAATATTTATATAAGTTATAGTAGGATCTTAAAATTGCATAAAATGCACTTCTTTTCATAGTACGTTACACTCTTAAAGTGTTATAAATAAATATTAAATAAAATAATTGGATAATTAAAGGCCCAATGCACTTTATTATTCGTTTTGATAATATGATATAGCTTATTTGATGCACAGGTAGGAAGATCAACAATTCTTTTTTATTATTATTTATTTACAATTCATTTTTAAAATAGTTAATAAATGGTAATTTTATTAATGTTAAATTTATTTAATGTTATCTAAATATTGCAGAAAATGAATATAATATTATTCATTTAAAACGGCGTTTCTTGTTTAATAGTTCATAAAGAGCATAACTTCGCAAAAATATATATGTTTTTACAAAAGATACTTACTAAGAGTAATAGTCAGATCATTCATGTAATATGCATGATAAGGATAAGTAGTTTTATAATTTTGATACGAACTTAGAACGTCATTTTCAGCTTTTAATTACAAACAAATAATTTTTTCAACTCTGTAATTAATTAGAGTTTGTAACTTTACTTTATTAATAAGCAGCATATCTTCTTCTTTAGAACGATATCCCTTGTTAGCATCACCAGACGTAAGTGGAAAAACAGGTCGTGGAAATACCAACTATTGCAACTGGGATGAATTTGTAGTTCAGCGGCGTCTGTAAGGGTAGGTGACTCATGTGTGTGACACGAAAACCACATTAATTTAAACAGAATTTCATTCATAATGCACAGCAACTCTCCTCTCTGAGAACTAGCGAAACAAATGAGTTTGGAGCAACATAGAACCTCACCACGAAGTAATTTAGAATACGGTAGCCACATTTATTTCATTTTACCCAGTTAATTGTTTGTTTATTTTCAAAAATATTAGAAATGAAAACTACTATAAGCAGAGAAGACTAAAAATTGACATAGGTATACTGGATATTTTAATTATTACATTGATTTTGTTTGTACGTAATATACAATTACATGCCTTGTACATTGTGTTCCAGCATTAACGAAAGTAATTAGAGTTTTCAAAAGAGATTGGCAATGGAGAAGAGGACTCTCGTCACTTAAATGGTCTGACACCCTGAGGAATATTCAAGGGCTGCTATGCTTAAGAACATAGATAACAGAATAGTTAGGAGGAAATTGGGGAGGTCGTTGCTTACAAAGGGATTTTATAGACAGAAAAGATTATAATAAATGTGTCTACGGTATTACATATACTCTCTGTATGCATGTCATACTAATAGACATCAATAGTGAATTAGCCATATACGCACCAAAAACGTAGTTCCAAAAATATAACGATTTCCCTCTCTGTCTGTCTGTCTGTCTGTCTGTCTGTCTGTCTGTCTGTCTCTCTCTCTCTCTCTCTCTCTCTCTCTCTCTCTCTCTCTCTCTCTCTCTCTGTGTGTGTGTGTGTGCAAATTGTATATAGATTATTTTTGTCATTAATTGTGATCAAGCAGTACATTCTCGTTTTCTGCAAATACACATGCGTACCAGATTCTCTCCTATTGATTAATTGACGCATTGCATTCTAATGAAATACTTCGCATTTCCGTTCAAATAAATAGCATTTTCTGGTATGTGGCTTTACATTCCGCGTCGAACAATTGCTAAAAGTCCAGACCACAAAACCTGTACATTTGAAATAACTCATTTGGGCTAATATCCTACCGATTCAGGTCCGGCTGTGATAGAGTATAATATTTATTTTCTTATCGTCTCATTATTTTCATATTAACTGTGGGAAGAGGGTTTTTCATGGACGATATTGAAATTTCTCGAGAATCTATCAATAAAAATGAATACACAGAATGAAAAACACCCACTTTGCTGACGAAACATGAATATGTTTGTTTAACTGTTTAAAAATTATAAAATTTGAAAGGAGTTTGTAATTTTATATTGCATTCAAGTCTTTGATATCTCTGGATATAGCACTGTATCATAAAGGGATAGGGTCATTAATGCTGATGTCTTGTCTTAGCAAGCGTCTTTTTTTCCAAAAAGAAAATTGTCTACTTCAAGTGCGGATACCAATGCGCAGAATCCGAATTTTTAAATTGTTATTAGAAAATAGTTCTTTATGGTACCAGTGGTTAAAGTGACATTTTATTTTGCGAGTAGGAAATGTTGCGACACGTGGCTTACAGGCCGACTGGCGCAATCCTACGAGCAAAATAAAATCATTTTTACCACGTGTGTAATTACATTGTTTTTAGACAGACTTACTGACTTACATTTCGTTTTAATTCAAGTACACAAATCATTAAATAAAACATGAAGGTTAGTAAGAGCGCACGCGGTCAGAAGAAATTATTTTGTTTTCTTTGTTGCCTTCACAGATTTATTAGAACTTTTGAGCCTCGTCTCCCTTTCAGCACTAGTGCTAAAAACTGAAATTTTTGCACGCTACCTATGCCCTGAAAAATCCGCTTTTAGTAGTGGCTGTACAAAACAGATATTTCCATATGCAGAATTATCCATTTGTGAATAAAATTATAAATAATTGAAATTATTACATTGCACACATGAAACTCGTAGTTAAAAATTAATTTTAACTTTTTGTCTTAAGATCAAATACACTACTTCTCAGTATTCCAACCAAAACTGCTTAACTAGTTCGTACATTCAAAGACATTTAGCTACTGAAAAATTGTTTAAGGTATAAGCAAGCATATAGAATTTTCATAATTCAATATGCACTTTCCAGGACTTACACATTCTCATCGGGCTTTATTTACAGGATTATGTTATTCAATCTAGTTTATTAAGTTGCATTTATTTTTGGAACACTAATTAACAGTTGATCTGTCACAGTCCCTGTAAATGAAAAAAACCTTAATTGTATTTTCAGTACAAATAACAATAACATAACCAGATTTATAAGAAAACTACCGTATCGTGCAAAACCCCACCCTCTTCCCTATCCTTCTATTTCCATATTAATCTCATAACATATATTTTTCTTCGAGATCCTTTTATTATCCGTCACTTGTTCTATATTTCTTCTTGAAATTGTACTAAATAAACGTATTTTAACCTAACAATACAATACACTCTTCTAAATACGAACTAGTGTTTAAGTTTATTACCACACAGAATGGTACACCAATGCAGTTCAAACGCATAGAACATCAAGTAATTTCACATACTGTAGCAGATTGTGCTCGTCTCTAACAAGTGGGATAGAATCGAGAAGCACCGAACCAGCAAAAATGTAATAGACTGACCAAGAATATCTTATATTATAGATTATGGTGAGACGAATGTTTTGTTTAGGCCTTAGGTCTCAAACTCTCAGTTTTTAGATTTCTTTGTTTTGGAGTTATATGAGGTTAATTAGGTACTTAAAAGTAAAATTAAATAATTTCGAAATCATTGCTATTTTTCCGGGTGTTCATCAAACCTGTTCTCAAGTTTTATGACTAGGCCGCGAGATACCTCTCCAGTTACTCGTTTGGTGGAAACAGTGACACCGCAGTCGCAATGGAGACGTAAAGAGGTGCGGAGCATGCTAAAGGTTGCTTGTGGTACCATTGCTGTAAGAAGACGCTTCAGAACGGATAGTCACAAACCTCCGCCTCAGGCAAAGACTACAGCATGGGAATGGTTGGTTGATTGATTGATTGATAGTGATTCCGGTCACGTCAACTAACGACTTCAATGGTCCCGTAAGTGTGGTGCGTGTATTTTTCCTCTGGAGGTGGCGGTGATCTTCCCCCGCTGAATGGCGAGACCTACCGTCGACTAGCGGGTTTTCCTCAACGAGGTATCTTCCACCAGCGGGGCACCGCCCCAAACGGGACAAACTCCCGACCGGTCTCCCGGCATGTGTGGTAGTGAAGTATATATTAGTGTAAGTGTAAGTGTGTGTGTGTGTGTAAGGGGAGAGGATAGGACAAGGAAGAGAAAGGAAAGATCGCGCGCGGTCCGTGGCCCGTTTGTTAGGGTCCTTCTCCGGCATTCGCCTGGTGTTGATCGGAGCAACCACGGAAAACTATCGATGAAAGCAGTCGGCCGCTAGAATTCTCCTCCAGACAGCAGCTGAATTCGACCTAGCTGAAATGCTAGTGTCGAAAATCCTGCCACCGTCGCAACTCGAATCTAAGACCTCCGGTTCAGAGGCAATGTAATAACATCAGATGATCCACCTCTCCCGGTGTATGGGAATGGAATACATGGATGAGCAGTTCATAGAAACAGGTTGTGTGGCACACCGAGAGGAAGGAAACGTCGCTTTCAAGTAGCAGAATTCCAGGAAGTCCTTAAGGAAAGCAAGTTTGGAGATAAATCTTCGACCTACGATTTGGAGAATTTTACGATTGCGACTGCAGAATCATAGGTAAAAGTTGCATCTGATGCAGACGTTGAGTGATAGTGAAAGCAGAAACGGTATGCTTTCTGTAAGGATATGATGAAGAGGATGGAACATGGAACTAATTTTCTCGAAAAGTTTATGTTCAGTGATATTGTCACATTGCACGTTAGTGGTACCATTAACAGACACAATATGCGAATATGATGCAGACAAGAACCGACGGAGATCGTAGAACATACACGTGACTTACCAAAACTTAATGTGGTTTTGTGCATCGAGATCCGTCAAAGTTTATAAACCGTTATTTTAAAGAGCAGACTGTAACGGGAATTACATATCTTGATATGTTTCGGCATTACCTGATGTCATAACTTTCAGAAGAAGTGAGTGAAATCATCTTCCAGTCAGATACAGCTCCTTCACAATACCAACAAGAGATCACAGGGTACCTATCTCACACTGCCTATCTCACACTCAGCGGCGGCGATGGTGTAGCTGTTAGGCGTATCGGACTGCTATACACAAGTTCGCGGGTTCAAACCCGATTGAAGGGCGTGGATTTTTAAGGGCGAAAAAAACCCTTCGTACGCCTTCCTTCAGAGGGGAAGTAAAGCCGGCTGTCCCACGTTAGTAGATTTACTGCATGTAAAAGACCCTCAAGCCTAAATGATGCCTCTGAGCTAAATTCAAATCGCCTGTTTCTTCGCCCAAGTAATACCTTCTTTCCCCCATGGTTGGTGAAAGGAGCGTAACGAAATTTGCGTGGTCAGACGGAAGAGTAGTCCTCATGGCCTGAGTCTCGCCACGTAAAATAAGGCAAATTCAATTCAATTCAATTCAATTCACTGTTCCTGTTTGGATTGGACGAGGTAGGATCGTTGGACCCGAGGTAGGTCAAGGTCGCTCGGCCACCGCGATCTCCTGATCTAACGACCACAAACGTTTGTGGGTGGGTATCTGTTAAAGACAAGATGTACATCCCTCTTCTTCCTTTAACAATCGATAAGTTTCGCCAACTAATCAATGGCGTGGTGACTGAGGTACTCGTAGTTTTTGACATGCACTCGCGTATCAGGGAAGAAAGTTTGAACAGATGGGACATTTGACGTGTTACAAAAGGAAGACACATTGAACATTTATGGGTAGAAACTTGATCTGTCAATTGGTGAACTGAGAATAATTTATTTCCTGTAAGTAAATCTACTGTTATTTAATGTAACTTTTAGGTAATTTATTTAGAATATCATTGTATAACTGCCTAGATTTAATCAGCGCCGCCCGAGTGTTGCAGCTTGCACTGTTGCCGGTGTACTGTTGCAGGTGCACTGTTACAACATGAATATTTAGATGCGTTTTTTCAACAAATCCTTCATATTTTTAAAGTGAAAGTGAAAAATTCTTTCTTTAGAGACCTAATTTATAAAGATTTATTGAATGTAAGAGCCGCAAAACTCATGTATATTACATAAAATAGGAGAGAAAAGTGCCGTCAATATCAATTTTAAAAGCTTTTCATTTCAGAAAATTCAGCAAAAAGGAGCACGTAGGGCTGGCCCCTTATGTTGGACTACAGCCTTTCTGACATTTAATATACGGAAGAAATAAAGAACACAAAGCGCTTTGCGAACTTCGTGGATGGCTTTGAGGAAACCGGCACAATCAACACAAATGGGAACGCCTGTTCTACATCAATGGACTCTGAGCATTCTCTCACAAAAGCACTTTGTCAAAGACAACTCCCATTGTTTCCTCTAAGCCATCTGCCTTCAGTGATTGCTTCGACTTTGTGCTCGCAATGTTCCCATATGCTTTACTGCGCTTAGGTTTCTACATGTGATATTCTTAATACCATGTGACATAGCTCTTTCGTTTACTTTCAGTTTTTGGTATCATTTTTTCAAAGGTTGAAATTTCAACAAAAGGGATACAATAATTCTAAATAGATGTCTCATTACATATTTGGTCAGTAGTTACACTCAATACATACAGCCCTAGACCTTCGTCGGTTACATTTCATCTTTTATTCGTTATCGAGTATGGAAATCTCACCTGCAATCAATTTGCTGCGCACTACAAGGAAGGGAATGAGCGGCCTGTTTTGTCCATTTTTTTAGATATGACACTAGCCAACAGCGAAAATCTTTCTGGCTTTAAAATAGTCATTTCCGATTCATTTGATGATGGGAAAAAAGAAAAATGACATTTATAAATTGCAGTTAGCTCTTGGTTCTTAGATATAGCCCATACACGTTATGAGCAATGTTTTCAAAATTTAACGCCTGGAGATTGTGTCGGTACATATGAGCACAGCAGTGATGGGTTATGGGTAATTTATATTACCCTGTATAGCTTCATAGCAAGAAGTGTTTGACGCCCGTTAACAAGGTGGAGAGACTCACTGTCTTGATTTGGAAACAGGCCTTAAGGCCTAAATCTATGAAGAAGAAGCTTCATGGCTGCATGGTATGTCCAGACAAGAGGTGGACTATCACAAAATCCCATCAGCCAATAGACCATATGCAAACGGTCAGTCTGTATCAGTCCCTCCGAAAAATTACATTTGTACACTCAAGAGTAATATGTAGCCTAAGGCTGCGGAAGAGAGAAATCACGTCATACTTCATCTTCACATGATAAACTTCAATTTCTACATTCTCGCCTGGACTGCTCCCTCGACCACTAGGGTGCTGTAAATGACGAACATCGAGAGCGATTCCATCAGAGCATTTCTCAAATGGAACGAAGGTTTTAAGGGTAAATGGAACACTACTATACTTGCGGACTACTGTTGGACAGTGACAAAAGAAGACACAGGGAAGTACAAGCTATGAGCAAAGATAATATGTTCATGTACGTCCATTTATTTGAGAATAGTGAAGCAATAGAACCAGAGTTCGACGTACTAAAGAACATTTAATGTCACATTCATTATTTTCGACCCAATATTACGGTACTTTGACTATTTTCATTAAATAAAGATTTCCAAAGTATATTTTAAAGTATTTTCACTTGAAATTAGTATGTCTTAAAAACTAGAGCTAAAAAAGAAAATTATTTTCGTATTCGCTTTTCTCGACCACAAATTATGGTAGATTTGCTATTTTCAGAAAGGAAAGAAATCCAAAGATCATTTTTGTTGAACAGTGTAATCAATTTTAAAGTTATCTTAGATAGGCACTCAAAGTATTATCGTAGTAAGAGTTTTTTTTCGGAACTCTGCGTTTGTTGCATATTTTGTGTAGAGGAACTGAACAAAAATTCTCACACTACTAGTAGTGCACAATAACTATGTTTACATGACGAAACCTCTGTAGATTTGCTACTAATTGCAGTGATTCTTCGGATTAAATTTCGTTTTCGTATCCTATGTACTTTCTACGCACTGCAGGTGGCGAGTGATGGCGAAAAATGCCACGGTAGAGGGGGCAGAAAGAAATGAATTTTTAATGTTAATTCAAATTTTAATTTCTCTTTAATATTTAATGAACGTAATATATTGAAATTAATAATTAGTACTAATGAAACCAAGGCGGTATAATTTTTCTGAAATCAGAAAATGTTCCAGTAATTAAATACATAACGATCCATTTAAAGCAATCAATATTCATAGCACATTTGATGAGCGCTTATACAAAATGTTGACAAGGCACAAAGTATTCTGATCTTAGTACACTGAAAATTTCAAATAATTTATTTATTTAACGTCACAAACAGTTAAAAACTGTGACAGATTATTTTCAAAGGCAAATAAACTGTAGATTAGGGTAATTATCTCTAATATAGCACTTCTTTAAGGATTCGTCTTACTGCCGCGAGAACATGAAGAAGAATAGGTAAAATACTTATATTTCTTACTAAATTTAGAAGTCCCGGAGATAGTGAAATTATAATTTATTTCCGAATGAAAATAATAGGCAATTTCAGCATTTACTCAAAGAATCAGGGAAACTCAACGCAAAACGTGATCGAGATGGATGTCATTGACTCAGAAGCTGAGATACAATACTTGTTATAGGATATTTAGAATTATACAGTGCAAATGTTAATGAATACATAATATATCATAGTTAAAACTAATACATACTTAAATTGAATCTGTCTCAACCTAAACCTGCACAAGCCAAAAAACCTACCTTAACCGGAAAATTTCTCCGACGCGTGAAGTTAAAGGACATTTACACATCATAAAAAACGGAAACGGTTTTCACGGCAACCTGAACGGCAAACGGAAACCTGTCAAACGCGGAAACGGAACGGTTTTTCACCTCTTACACGACAAAAAAAATATAAAACGGAATTCCCATGAATCTAATGCATTTGGCAGCAGAAATACGCAAAATATTCTTAATGGAATTGTTCAATCTCGCAATCAAATATTCAATCTCGCCACCAAGGCGCAGCCCCTAATAGCTTCTTCCCGCGCGGCCTCCCAGAGCGAACTTTCACCAAACCCTGACAAGTAGCTCTCTGTGCATGCCGGCACGCTTCTACACTTCGGAAACTACTACAAAAAGGCAATAAAATCATTTACAGCGTCTTCCGCGCAAACTGCCGTTCGCACGGGCCCACGCCCGCCCAGAACAATGACCGCCGCATCTCGGCGTCGCCAGCTGGGGTCTAAGCCCTCATTAGCCAAGCGCTGGGCCACCCGGAACGCGGGGCCCTCACCCCATCGCTCGCTACCTGACAAGCAACCAAGAATATGTACAAACATTTCTGGGAATCGCTTCGGGCCTCCCTCACAAAAATAAGCCCGTCAATATATCTCGCCGACAAAGGTGCACTGCCGGCGCGCCGCCCCCGCTCCTCGGCCACCTGCATGCCAGATGCCTCAAGTCCGTTGAAATCTCAAATACAAACGGGCCGCCATCGCGGGCACCACACGTGCCACCGCCTTTGCTTTCGATCGCCGCCAATGTCACGTGACCCGAAGACACATCACGAATAGGGAGCCGATCGCGGGCACTTCAGACTTTCCCGCCTTGCCATAGGCCCAAGTCACAGCCACGTGACTCTACCCCCCCCACGGCCTCAATCACATCCGCAATAATAAATACTGCGACTTCGCTCACACACAAGAGAGAACAGGGAGGAGAGAACAAGGAGACGACAACCAGAACGACAACAACAACCAGAACAAACAGACAACAGGAAGAACAGACTAAACAGAACTTCGCTAACTACATTGCTTCGCACTTGTCAAACTGACTCGCAAAACTCATCAAGGTCGACTGTTCCTGCCTCGCCTATCAAGGCGATTAGTACGGCCATATCTAACCAGCCTCAAATTCGTGCCACTCGCGGGCCGCAGCCGCCACCTGGCCGAATTCACGGCAAACTCCACCACCAGCTCCGGTCATCTGAGTCCGCGCCCATGCCAGTTCGCACCACCGAACTGCCTGGAGCCTACCTCAGCCCGGACAGCGACACACTCAGCCGAGTGATTTGGGTTGCTGCCTTCCTTGCTTCAAACTGTAAGTAAGCTGCCAAGTGTACTTCAAGAAAGAAGAGCAATCATTAACTTCATAAACTATCAATGGTCCTCCGGCTTTTTATAAATCAAAATCAATTGTACTCAATTATCAAGCAAATTTATTTATTCTACTTGCATATTATCTATCATTGCCCTAAAGGCAAACAATCCCCTGAAACCCGTTCTGATCCCCGTATGTAGTCGCACTCGCAGCACGGCAACTCCCAGGCTGCATCTGCTACAGGAATAAATGCATGTACAAGTCTGTTTTAAATTTTCTTTTCCTATGAAACGTGATTAAGTCGTAGCAGCCACGCAGTGAATGAGAGGAACTGTAGCTTTCAGAGTAGAATTCGACCTTGGGAGAGATTGTCTCTCAAGGCGTAGGCCGTAGGGGAATCCCCTCCCACTCCGCTCCCTGAGCAGAGGAAGGTGTACGGGCATGGCTTCTAATCGCTCGTCACCTTGCCCCGTGTTGAGAATCGTAACCCCTAGGTGAGATATGTATTGCTCAAGGCTATGCGAGGGGGCTGAGAAGCATTGTGTTTGAGTCAGCGAGCAGTCATACAACCACTAGGCATACAACCACTAGGCAATGTGGTGGTGTATATTTTTATGAGTTTCACAACCAAATTAAAAATTATGATAAATAATCATAAAACTCTAATCTTAGATGAAAAACTTACAGAAACAAGCGAAACTTAGAATCTGTCATTAAAGAATGTTTAATATTTATTTATTGGTGATTTCTTCCATAATGAAGTTACAAGTACATGTATTTCAATAATTATTATAAAGTCATGTAATTTACAAGTTTCAGGACGGAAGTATAAGTATCACAATTAAGTCATAAAATGGACAACCCTGCATAAAACAAAAATCTCCCTAAAACGGAAACATTTTTTGCCCCGATGGATTCCCGCTTACATTTGACTTTATTACTTTCCCTTTTGATGTCTGTTCATTCGATGTCTGATCTGTTCGTTCGTTTACCGTTACAAATAAGTTTTCTATAATTCGGAAACGAAATTATCTAGTTTTTCAAATGTTAAACTCTCACTTTTTTAAATATATTATTATTATTATTAATTATTATTATTATTATTATTATTATTATTATTATTAATATTACTTTTCATCTTTCAACTAGTTAAATTGTTGGGAAGGGATTATGAAACTCAAGAAAGCGTGCGCAGATGATTTTCTCCCCCGCACGTCACATACAGTTTTTGACTTTTTTTGACTAAATAAATAAATAAACTGATGTTCGGTATGATCTTTTATTGCATGAAATAGTTACGCAGCAGAAATGATTTTACTTGGCCGTTAAATGTGTGTATCGATTACAATAATTTAATACGATCTGGCAATGTGTTGTAAAATAATGTACATGCATTGTATGCAGATATTTGGTAGTAAGCTGTTGATATCTGCACCTGATGAATATTGTTTGTAGGTCGAGAGCTATAAAAGACATCGGTATTCACTGAAAATATATCACTACCCTCGAATAAGTAGTTTTCGACAAAAAACACTGATTCATAAATCAAGAGCCAAGGTAAAATAACCTCGATTAATGAAGAAAATATTATAAGAATCCCGTGTTGGGATTTGCATATTATTCATACAATTCTTTTTCGTAATCTAAAAGTTTGGAAGCTGTAGGACGTGCTTTTTAACACTATTATATTGTATTTTCACACTACTTGTAGCTCATGTTACAAGACTAGTAATCTCGAAACTAACTCACAGTTTTCTTTATTTTTACCTTGACCTATTGGGCTGATTAACTGGCGGTATGAGGCGGTACGGAACAGGACGGGAGAGTGCTGAGTGAGACGAGGCGAGGCGAGAGGAGGCGACGCAGAGCCGGCCAAGGCATTGCAAGTATACTATGTACCAAATATTATTTTCAAAATTGATTTTCTAATTTGAAACGGCAGATTGTGTTAAAAGCATATCGGATCGCATTTATGAACTGTCAAAAAAATTGTTTCGAAATTACTGAGAGCCTCAATCCAGCATGCGCTTTAATCACGTGGTTAGTCTTCTCAAGCATTAATCCACCCATTCTTTCGTCAAGAACAATTCCAACAAACGACCAAAGCAATCCCACTCCAACAAGGGCGCTGCGGAGGTTCCGCCGGGCGGTGACAATCGCCGCTGCGTCGGGCGTGGCCTCCCTCGCACCCACGCTTCGTCTTTCCGCGCCGGCCCCCACCTGCCCACAGTTGCGAGGGCCGCGCTGATGAGAAACGTGCGGCATTGCAAGGAGCATTGTGTGGGCCTTTTGCGAAAGCTCCGCTCCGCGCCCAGCGCCCTTGTCACATCCCGTTTCCCCTCAGTCCAGCCCCGCCCGCCACCGCTTGGCCCTCTCTCCGCAGCCCCGCCCCGCCACGACCCACCCCGCCCGGACCGGCTCCGCCCCGTCTCCGCCCCACCCGGCCCCGGCTCGGCCGGTCCGATCCGACCCCGGCCTGGCCCGGCTTCGACCCGACCCGACCCGACCCGACCCGACCCGACCCGACCCGACCCGACCCGACCCGACCCGGTCCGCCCATATAGCCCAGCTCCTCCCCATTCTGTCCTGCCCCTCCCCTCCCGCCCGACCCGGCCCCGCACGGAGCTGCCGCTGGCCCGGGGTGTTTTCACAACGCTGCTGAAATCCGAGGGAGATTTGAAATCGCGGTCGCACCTGGATTTACGCTTTTAAAGGTTTACGCTTGATTTTCTTCTTTACTCTGTTTGATCATTCCATTTTCTTAATTCTAATTCTTAATTAAATAAATAGATGTTTTCCGGTATCAAAAACATATTTAATTTTAATATCTATTGGATCGCCTGTCGATCATCATCATCCTCGCTATCTGAAAAATTACAGGAATACATGAAGTATAAATTAAGAATAAATTATAAAAATATTTATAAAATGTTATATACAAATAGTTAACGTGTTATGCCAGATGCGTAAGCAAACTGAGTCGCATATACCGTGCATCGACTGTGCGGAAAAGGAAGTTCTGCGGTTTATTGAGAAAGCGACTAGTTTAAGAAGACAGACCGTCGGTCGGAAGCGTGTGGGGTCGGCGTGGGAGAAGGGTGGAGAGTGGCGAAGCTGCTGTTGGAGGCATGATGATTTCTATTTCTTAATATCTGAGATGGAGGAGATTTATAAGATGTAGACCTCTTACTTCCTATAAAGTCCAAAATACTTTCCAAAAAAGACTAAAATTAGTAATTCAGTGGTAATGTCTTTCCAAAGATAAAATATAAAGTATTTTAGAATGTAATTAAATATCAAGGGTAATAATAATAATTTTCAAACAATATTAAAAGGATTTTGGGAAATATTAGAAATATACTTATAAAACGGTTGTCATCGCATAAGAATGGCGAATTGGGAAATTTAGAAAGGTGTTTTACGTAAGCAGGTCAAATAATAACAAAATTTATTACCATGTAACGAGAACGTAAAATTTTAAATAACATATTTACCAAATTTTACAATTTATGAATATTTGGAATCATTAAAATTTTGGAAAAGAAATCCTGAAAACTACGACAGAATTCACTTACAAAAACTACAATCCTACAACTGCAGCAGTACTACAATACAATAGTCAATTTTCTTCTTATTGTTAAATTTAATTAAATTTAAACTTTATTAAATTTTAAACTAATGTGAACCTCTTTATTTGTAAATAACAATTTTTTATATTCAATAGCTCGCAAGAAACATGATTTCCACACTTGTTCTCTTTCTAAGAGCATATTATCATCCTGTAGAAAATCTGTATTACTGTATCTTTTACTGAATCTGTAAAACTGATAAAAAAAGTACTTCACCTAAACAACACTTCAAGAAAGTATGGTTTATTCCACACTACATCTCTTTCTATGTAGTAGGATATTTTTTGCATATTTCCCTCTTCAAAGTGCTTATTGATGTATATATAACTTCCATTTTATCAGGTGTTTTAATTTTGTTTTGCTCATGGTACTCCAGAGATTTCTTTGTATGCATACTCATATAACTATTATTGTTACTACTCTTTATTTTTTGCACATCTCGTAAACAATCTGTATTACTATATCTTGTACATAATCTGTAAACCTTCCCTTAAAGATGTATGTATGTAATGTAACGTAAATTTTCTCAGTCGCTAATAACCTAGCTGTCGATGCGACGTTAAATAAATATTTTTTTAAAAAAAAGGGAACGTGATGGAGTGATGTACTTTGAGTCATTTGCTTAGTTGGAGACTACCTTTTCACTCGCCTGAACCCATTCACTTGTCCCCCTAGCCCTTGCGGCAGCCGTCTCGCCTTCCCTTCGCTTCGGCCGCAGCGTGGCTCGAGGTGACAGACCGCCGCGCCGCGCCGCGCCGCGCCGCGCCGCGCGAAGCAATTTACGCCGACATGAAGGGGCGCTGCTAACACCTCCGCAGCCACCGCGGGCGTCTCCCAGCGCCGCCGGCCTCGGCTTCTCGCTCGAGGTGCACAGTGTGCAATCTCGAGCATCTAGCTCGTAAAAGTATATTTCTTTGCACTTCTGGAGTGGGCTTATGTGCCTGTTTTTTGATTGATTGATTTTTTCGTGTTTCCGGGCGCGTCAACTGCATCGGTCATTAGTCTCGTTAGTGTAGTGCATGTTTTTCCTCGGGAGATGGCGGTGATCTTCCCTCGCTGGATGGCGAGATCCGGCGTCGACCTACCGTCGACTAGTGGAGTTTCCCCCTAACCAGGACTCTCCCAACAGCGGGGCACCGCCCCAGTCGGGACAAGCTCTAAGCTCCCGACCGGTCTCCCGGAATATGTGGTAGTGTAGTGCATGTTAGTGTAAGTGTGTGTGTGTGTAAGGGGAGAGGATAGGACAAGGAAGAGGAAGGAAAGATCGTGCGCGGTCCGTGGCCCGTTTGTTAGGGTACTGCTTCGGCATTCGCCAGGTGTTGATCGGAGAAACAACGGAAAACTACCGATCAGAGCAGCCGGCCGCTGGAATTCTCCTCCTGACAGCAACTGAATTCGACCTAGCTGAAAAGCTAATGTCGTAAACCCTGCCGCCGTCAGGACTCGAACCTAGGACCTCCCAGTCAGAGGCGCTGCAGTGACATTATTTCTTTTCAACTTCTGGAGTTGGCTTATGTGCCTGTTCCGTCTTTACAATATTCTTCCTTTTTTATTCCTTTTCATCATTATTATTATTAGCATCATCATTATTATTATCACCTTTTCTTAAGTCTTCCGATATCTCTTTTGCCAGTTCAAAAATTAATAGTAAATGGACCTCGTACAACAAACATTCCTTTCTCATCCTTTTCTCTCATCCCCTTACACACATACACACACGCATATGCACGATTCTACCGCACATGTCAATAGACCAGTCGGAAGCTTGGTTCTTGTTTCTTGGGAGAAAACTCCGTCCCCTCCAGGGACATAACGTTCACCACACTTACGGAACAAATGATCACGGCATTTGACGCGCCCGAAAATCCTAAATAAACAATCATTCCTTAGCCAAAGTGCTGAGTTTACTGTCATCGCTTCTTCTTACGTTTTGGCTGCCTTGGGACGTAGGGTGGGGGAGGCGGAACTCCCATTTCTACCTCTGTCGTTCATGTTTGACATTTTGTTTCTTGGAACATCCACCTTCCTCTTGGATTTACGAGCACCTGTTCCTCACACGACTTCACGGGAATGGTGAAGTCATAGGCTACCGCTGCCAGAGTCACGTCAATGATTTTGGCTGTCTAAGTGACGCCGCGTCGAAGGTTGTGGTGCCGACGTTTCGACCGTCGTGGACTTCCTCAGGGCTGGTTTGCCTACCAGACCTCGCTTACCAGCGTCATCCGGACGGCTAAGATCATTTGCACGTCTCTCAAAAATAGTCCTATGTCGTTGTATTTGTTCCGTTCGCAGCCTTTTCATTCCTTACTACCTTCGCTAGGTCATTAGGACGCTGAAAGATACTTGTTAATGTGCACTGCTGCGATTTGACTATATCTTTTGCCATCTACACGATAGAAGTATTTTGAGATACCTTCCGTAAAATCGTTGTCATTTCCCAATATCTTCTGTGTACTTTTTATCTAGTCTAACGCATTTGCTAAATAATGTTTCTAAAATAGAGGACGTCTCATCATTATTACCATTCATTTACTTATCATTTATATTATCATTGTTCCTGCAATTAATATCTTTTTTCAATGTATGCTCATAAATCTAGAATCCAAAACATTTGTATTGCATTAAATTTATTGCCATTATAATTTGTAAACCGAAAATCGTAAACAGCAAGGCACATATTAGGGTTGCGATAGTATTTTTGTGGCCCGCACATGCGTTAAAAGCTTTTACCTGTCAGCGCTATCCACCCAGTAATATTCACCGTTTATATTTTTGTCAATTACCTGGGTATTTCCACCCAAAACCCCTCCTATTATCTCCTCCTCTTCCTCTCTCTCCTCAATCTTCCCACAATTCTCAACCTTCACCAGCTCATCCATTTTCCTCATTCTCCTGCTATCTCATCTCCTCCTTATCAAACCTCTCATTTTCATAATTTCACCTCCTCCACCGATATTCACCATCACTGCTTCTGCCTCAGACTTTCTGGCAATTACCCGGGCATTTCCACCCAATACTTCTCCTATTACCTCCTCCTCTTCCTCTCTCTCTCCTCAATATTCTCACAATTCTCAATCTTCCCCAGCTCATCCATCTTCCTCATTCTCCTGCTTTCCATCTCATCTCCTCCTTACCAAATCTCTCTTTCATCTTTATAATTTCACCTCCTCCACCGGTATTCGCCAACCCTGCGTCCGCCTCAACCTTTACCTCAGTCCCCGTTTGCGCCCGCTGCGTGCCATTGCGAATGTCGAAACCGCCGCCAGCTCCAGCAGTGGAGTCGCAGCGAAGTCCGCGGTGCGGGCGCCGCGCTGCCACCTCGCGCTCCTTTGTCTGCCTCCGCCGGCCGCCAGCGCCGGCCAGAGAAGCGCCGCGACGCCACGCCGCGCCGCGCCGCGCCGCGCCGCGCCCTCGTAGCCAGTGACAGCGCGGATTGTTCCAAACCGGGCGCACTCTGGTGGAAATGACTGGAGTTTTGCGTGGAGAGCGGAGTTTACTCGGTCTTTCGCACGTCACAGCCTGCTTACAAATCACGCTGGATTCCGGACTGATTTTTCCTGCAGTGATTACTTTCGTTAAGAGAAATGGGTTTTTCGACATAATAAAATACTTTTCGTACATTTATCTTCATTATTCGTAGAAAATTTAAAAGGACCCAATGCTGAAACAATGTTTAAACTTTTGAGAAACTGTATTTACAAAAATAATTCTAGAGAATGCTGTATTACATTAAAAATGTGGAAGAAGAAAGAGAAGTAAATACTTATAAAACGTTAAAAAACTAAAAAAGGAGATTGAATGTCCTGGACAACAAACACGTTAAAAAGGAGATGAATGCGTTTTTATAAATGGGCGATCAATGTAAGTTGTCAAATAAATATAAGTTTATAAATATTATATAGATGAGTAAATATGATTTCGTTTAATATATAAAATTAGAAAGTTTATCCCTTAAAAACATTTTTTCGAAGATACTAAATACCCTAAGAAAATATTACTTTTTCTCTACTACGTTAGCAAGGGTAAATGGAATATCTATCTCGAACAAATTATAAACGCATCAGGAACCCAAGTAAGATTGAACCAACGCTGCCATAAACTTTTTGATTATTTTTTTAATTTAAAAAATCATTAATAAAATTACAATGTAATGAGCATTTGTGGAAAACAGTGTTACAAATTTTATGTTATTATTATATTTAATTATCATATGTTTTCGAATGACGGTTTCAGAAGTGATTGGAAATATATTAATTATTCTCATTTGACTATATTTAGGGGGGATAGCATAAATTCTTATATATTTAATAAAATGTCACACATTGTGGCATATATCAACATTTTTTGCTAGTTCATATTATTCTTTCGAATTTTTTATTGAAGATTATTTTTAGCTCTGAGTGCAATTTTAATTCACTTAGTAGATCTAGATTTAACGTACAAGATACTGTGAGACTCAAGATATCATTATGTCCGATGTTAAGCAAAGTTGTATCTAGTTCAAAGAAAATAGCTTAGTCTGGCGCCTCTAACGACGGGTAATTTCATTTTCATAATCTTAATGAGAGTTGTACAAGTTAATTTTAAAGAGCAATTTAAGAAGCAATCAAGTCATCTGTCTCGTCTGTTCTCCGAAACAGTGTTTCATGAAAAAGTGTAGATAGAAATCCTTTTTGTTTAATATCCAAGTTCATTACATTTGTAGTTTTAACTATGAGCAATAAAATGAAAAACTATCGTCTATATAATGAAGCATTTTCTATGAATTTACATTGAGCCGGAAAGTCAGTAGTAGTCCAAAGTGTTTTAGCACAATAATTGTCTTAAGATCCACAAAAAAACATTTTACTATTCTACAGTTCTTCCAGAATATTTTAGAGCTATTTGATTCATCTTATCGTGAGCAATCGCAAGTAATTCTCCCGTAGGTGGCTTTAACTCCCCCAAAACACGTTTTACCGTGAAAGCGTAGACTTCCGCTGCCGGATAAAGTAGCTACTTGGCTGTCCGGGAGACGCCGCGTCCTAGGTACAGGTGCCTTCCTCAGGGCGAAATGCCACACGTGAGTGTGAATGTTTTCTTCCCGAAGAGGTTGGTCAAATGAAAGCGAAGGCTGCCGCGGCCGGAGTCAGTATTTAATTGTCTGTCCGGGCGACGCCGCGTCCTAGGTACAGGTGCCTTCCTCAGGGCGAAATGCCACACGTGAGTGTGAATGTTTTCTTCCGAAGAGGTTGGTCAAATGAAAGCGAAGGCTGCCGCGGCCGGAGTCAGTATTTAATTGGCTGTCCGGGAGACGCCGCGTCCTAGGTACAGGTGCCTTCCTCAGGGCGAAATGCCACACGTGAGTGTGAATGTTTTCTTCGCGAAGAGGTTGGTCAAATGAAAGCGAAGGCTGCCGCGGCCGGAGTCAGTATTTAATTGTCTGTCCGGGCGACGCCGCGTCCTAGGTACAGGTGCCTTCCTCAGGGCGAAATGCCACACGTGAGTGTGAATGTTTTCTTCCCGAAGAGGTTGGTCAAATGAAAGCGAAGGCTGCCGCGGCCGGAGTCAGTATTTAATTGGCTGTCCAAGAGACGCGCCGGGTCATAGGCACAGGTGCCAACGTTTCGCCTGCCTTACTACCATCCGCAGGGAAAACTGCATTTCTAGGCACTGCATGCTAGGCACGTTGGCATCTAGACGCGCCAACTAGTTCTTTTTTCGATAATTCATGGCAAAATACGTTTAATTATTATCTGCCTGACAAATAAAGTGGTCACGATCCATGTAAATTTCGGAAAGAGTGTGTAGTAATTCGTTTTACCAATGTTTTCGGAGAAGCTCTTAAAAAATGAAAAACAGAATTTTTTCTTAAATTTTTTCAAAGTATCCGAGAGGGTACGAGCTAAAAAAGTGTCCATTTTTTACTTCTCAAGAGCAATCCAATGAGTTAGCAACTGTACAAGTACCGGAAGTCACTCAAATTGTGTTATGGGTTCTTAAACACGTTTTTAGAGAAATGTCTTAGATTATTTTGGGAGGATCCGCAGGAAAAAAATCATCAGTTCTCCAGAAGGCCAGATAATACCTGATTTGTCTTGATTGGACGACCAAAAGGGAAAGTGACAGTCAGACGTCTAGACTTAACGAAGTTATTCGATGACTATTTAAGTATATTGTGAGACAAAAGGTGAAGTTTCACGTTTGGAAATTTAAAATAGATATGTGTGACTCTGTTTCGTAAATCATCAATTTTCAGAAAAAGATAGTGAAAATTACTTACACATAAAAAAATTATATTCTAGTTCAAGAAATTATTAAATCTTACTAAACAGCTAATATTTAAAATAATTTTTTAACCGCTCTATTTATGTAACTTATCGTTTAATTAATATACTTATTAATAATCATTGAGCATTTTTAGGTCAACTTAACCTCTCGGTTATCCCCAGATGCTTTCTACCCTCAGATGATACCACAGCCCTATTATCACACTCTGTATTCCCTTGACTCCAGCCTCCGTAACTCCACTGTGAGTCGTAAGTCCAAGACCTTACTCTTACCTATTTGGCTCGTAAGCCCGTGCCGGCGCTTAAAAACACTATTTTAAGTAGAGAGGTTTGGCAGTGGCTACGTGGTGCTCACGGGCCCTTTACGGAGCTTTCTTTCTCTGACACGCAGTTACATTCATCCCTCCCTCACATTCGTATACAATTCGTGCAAAGAGAGGTTTGGGAAGGAATGGGGTATCGAAGATGACACATGTGTTTGGGTTTTACACCTCACCATAGCTATGGCTGCTGCTGTAACCATTACGCTGTGGAATATGACATAATTAATATTATTATTGGCGAATTCTCCGCACATATGAAAGACGCTAAGCAAGAGACCCAATCAATTTTTCTTTGGATTATTCTTATTGTTCCAATAGGCTTTCATTCTTTTCGAGAAAGTTTGTTTACCTCGACATAATTAATATATTATTTTAATTTAGATATACTTAGATATTTATTTAGTCAAAAACAGTAAAAAACTGTATGTGACGTATGAGACAGAAAATTATCTGCGCACGCTTTCTTGAGTTTCAAAATACCTACCAAACAATTTAGCTATTAATAGTTGAAAGATAAAAATAATAAAAATAATAGTAATAATAATAATAATAATAATAATAATAATAATAATAAATTTTAAAAAGCGAGAGATTAACATTTCAAAAACTAGATATTTTCGTTTCCGACTTATAGAAAACTTATTTGCAACGGTAAACGAACTGCAGATTTGATTTTTCTGTATTGCTAACTAAAGAGAAACTCACCTTAAGCTCCACTACCACTACAAGCAAAAGGAAAACTCAACAAAACGTGCGCATTATTTTTTAAATTATTAGCCCATATTTTACCTCAGTTCACACGTATGTTCATATTTAGGTTCATAGTATTTTATATAAATCATAACCCCAGCCATGTTTATTTTGTTCATGTGTAAATGGAACTCCATGACCTTGAACAATGCTGAATCCGACCGTGCGCGTGAACGATTTCATGCTCTGGTACGAGGAGGCTCATGGCGCAGTGCGCCCAGACGTGCAGGTGAGCGGGGGGGGGAACCATCTCCCATCGCGTGACCGCGCACCTGCGCACGCCACACCACTTCCGGAAACGGAAGGCCGGGCGAGCGCGGCTCCATCGCGTGGCCGTGACGCGAACTAAGCGACTGCACGGTCACTGGCCCAGGCAGAACGCTCGTGTTGCTTGTCATTTGTCTTCCTCATTCCTTGCCGCACACAATCTATTTGTGTAGTTTACTTGCGATAAAGGCTAAGCTGACCGTGGTGTTGGATGATGGTGCTTCTCTGAAGGAAATGCTGTCCATGTTAAAAACTCTTCAACCAGTGGAAGATATTTTTAAAGAAAACGCTTCTGCTACAATATTTATATTTTACTTAACGTAATTTATGAAAATAATAATTAAACGGGGTTATGAAATATCAAAGTACACGTATTATATAAATAATTCCTTGAATAAAGCAATGAAATGTATAAATCTATAAACCAGCGTGAAAATTCGGAAATTTCTCTTTCACAAATTGAAGGATAAGGCATTGGAATAGATTACCTGCAAAACCCATTGAACCTTTTCCTGGAAACTTTCATCAATTTAGGAAATTAATTTAGGAAATTGCTAAGTTTATGAGGGCGTTAAATAAAAATATTAGGTTATATAGTGTAGTGAGGTTGCGTGCAGTGTTGAACAGATAAATAACGAAGGAAATGTTTTAAGTGTTATTGTGAAGTGAAGTGAAGTGAAGTAAACTGCAGTAAAGTGAAGGAGAGTGCAGTGCCAGTGCAGTGCGGTGCGGTTTTAATTGTACAAAAATTTAGCTGGCTGTCAATTTTAGCTTTCTATCTTGTATTTTTTTAATTGATTATACTGATGTTATACACTTATGCTACGGTCCTTTGAACTTAGGTCAATAATTGAACATTCCATTGAAAATCGATCAAAATGAACTACTTGGGAAGTTTTCGTTTTCGTGGATACAAAATCACTCACACTTTGTAACTACCTCCAGTTAATATTTTCTTTTTGGTAAGAAAAAGTACGTTCAGTTACTTTCTTAACTTTCATATAATGTGCAACCACTGAAATAATAAATGCCTTTGTGATCTTCAATAGCCCGCAAGAGCCCCTTTAGCGGATATTACTCCAATGTCTATTCTTCCGTCACTTGGGCGAGAGACTTTAATGATACGGTCGTCTAGAGGTAACTTAGCTTTCCCGAGAGTCTGGAAGATGGATCGATATGCGCTCTGATTGTTAACGAGCTACTTTACGCAGTCGTTAAGTAAGCAGTCTGGAGAGAATACTGGAGAGAATTCTCGACAGAGAACTGATTTTCACAATTCGTTGCATTATTTTGAAGGTGACAGTTAAACTGGCAAATGGCATAAAGGTTGCTGGCTTACAGGAGAATGTTAATGGTTATAGGCTACAGGACGTCAGTTAGTATTTTGTAATTTGTTAAATGTTAATATATGGTTTTACAAAGACTTTCAAGAGAAATTACGTCTTCAAACCCGCCTGATCTTCAAAGATATCGCGTTTCTATTTCTTTTCTGAATTTCTAAGAAATTTAAAGATCTTGCTCACATTATTCAGCATTCACTTGTTTCAATACAATACTAGTTGAATAATCTTGACTCAAGTTGCAACCCATCCATCAACCAACTATCCGTAAACAATGTTTATCAAACCAATTTACAGCAAAAGTTTAGACAATTCTAAAACATAGTAATTTTTAAGTTTGGTCAAACAGACGAAAATAGACGCTCGTCAAATAAAACCATGATCATCATTATATCTATGCTATCCATCCATATTTGATGAATTACGTACTACAATTACAATTCAATTACGAATCATTTCAACTTTGTAGCCATATTCTTGTAAGACTTGTTAACGCCGTCATAGCTCAAAAGAAGTACCTTTTCTTGGAGAAGGAGTACTCATACGTCATTTTTAGCTACTACTCATTTGTTTTGATTGTTCTTAACAAACGGCGGACTGTAAAATCCTGAACAAGAACGGTAGTTAAGAGAGACTTCACGTTCCTCTATTTGGTTATTATATGCAGGGCATTTTCATAACTCAACACTTTCACATGGCAATACTACGAAAGACAGGGTAGAACAGTCTAGGTTGCAATGAATAATGCGAGTCACCAATAGAGCTATCATTAGATCAAACACAAGGAAAGCAATGCAATGTCCATTCCATCAATTTGTTGCAATCCTTTAGAAAAATAAATACAAATCAGTATATCTAATGATTAGAAATTATTAGGGGGTGACAACTGACAGAATACGGCATATTTTGCAAAGCTCTTCTGTGCTACAATTCACTTCTTTTTTTCTCAAATGTGTGGATCACTGCCATCTCCCGAGGAAAATAAACATGGATTACACTTACGGGACTAATTATCTAAGCGGTTGACGCGCCCGAAATCATTAACAACCAACCAAGCAATCGAACAAGCATAAAACAAAAATAAAATGACGTATAATTATAACGCCCTGCTATTATCTAAGTATTTTCTGTATCTTACTTGTTGCGTGAAGTGGTTATAAAAGAACAGTATTATGAAAAATTGTATAAGCAGTTCCTATTGAATAAGAGCGCAACAATTCTCAAATCTCTCTTTCTACGGAACTTGTAAATCCTTCCAAGATAACAAGCATTCACGCTGGGTCGCGGAAGGCGTCCCAGGTGTGCCTGAAACGTATAACGACGAGTCAACAGTAAAGGAGGCAAGGACTGCTTTTTTTACGTCACAAGCCCCTACGAATTTCCGGACCTCCCGGCATAAAAGTCGGACCGTCATTTCCCCGCATAAAAGTATTTTCGTTGTTTTTCCATGTAGCGTTTTATAACTCTTCTGTCGTTCTACATCTGTTAACTTCCTGTGATTGATTTCCGTATTTCTCCTGAAATTTATGAGATGTAGATTCCATATAATATTTTTAAGATGTACTACACTGGTTGTAACTTTAAAAATACAGTAAACCCACATTAACACAAATTCCAAGAGACCAAAATAATCGAAGTAGGTGTTACAAAATATCGTGTTATTTGAGTATTAAAAATGTCCGTTTTACCGTAATCCCATGCCGGGACCGAAGTTTTGTTGTTAAACAGCGAAATTCGTGTCAAGTGAATTCCTGCTAACGAGGGTTTACTGCATTATTTATTTTTCTCCACTCTCATACATTTCACTCGGATGGTGCAAAGATACGATTTGAAGTTTACCTAGATTGATTTCCATTTCCTTAGTTTAATACTTAATGAACAACAGTTTGTTCGATTACTTAGGATAAAATTATTAAAATAATATTTAATTACATAAGCTATATCTAATTACGTTAATATTAATATTCACTTATTGATTGAAAACTAGTAAACGAGTATTATGTCCTTATAAAATATATAGTTCATAGTACTCCTATCTTTTCTGAGAAGTGCTTCAACACAATATGTTTATAATGGATAAAATTACAGGGGTCGCTGCAAAACGAAATCGTGAAACGCGTGAAAATCGTGAAACTAATCGACAAACTACATCGATTCCCGGCGCTCAGTTGAATTGATTATCAAGAGATGTTGGCTGGGTTTACGTTTTCAATGAATCTTCAATTTTCCGGAAACGGCACTTCGATCTTCTTCAACATGTAGTCCCCGCGCTTCTGCCGCGTCTTCTGCCACTTGTAGTCCCCCTGTTGTGGCTGGCCACTGCTGCGGACCACTGCTGCGGGCGTCCCGAAGGTCAGGGCGGGCGCAAACGTGATCGTTGAAGCGGGCGGTGGCGAGGGGATGGTCGGAGGCTTCGTGGGCGGCGTGGGCGGCAGGGGCGGCGGAGGACGACGGGGACGACGGTGGGCGGCAAGGGGGTGGGGCGGTGGCGGTGGCGCGGGGGCGGCGGCTGGCGGCGCGGCGAGGGCGAGCGACGGGAGGGCGGCGAGGGCGGCGGGCGGGGCGGCGGGGGTGGGCGGCGGGGCGGCGGGGCGGCGGGGCGGCGGGGCGGCGGGGCGGCGGGGGCGGCGGGGCGGCGGGGCGGCGGGGCGGCGGGGCGGCGGGGCGGCGGGGCGGCGGGGCGGCGGGGCGGCGGGGCGGCGGGGCGGCGGGGGCGGCGGGGGCGGCGGGGCGGCGGGGCGGCGGGGGCGGGGGGGCGGCGGGGCGGCGGGGCGGCGGGGCGGCGGGCGTGCGTGAAGCGCGGGCGCGCAGCGCAGCGGTGGATCAGCCCGTGGTGCGCCCCGCCGCACGCGATAATGGAGGAATTACGCAGCGCCCGCACGCGATTATCCGGGTAATGCGCACGCGGCCGGGCCGTCTCTATGCGCACTGCGTCGCGGTACACGGGGTCGGGCGGCCGGGCGGGCAAAGCTGTCATTTAACTATCCGGTTTTGGGGAGTCGGATCCAAAAACTACTTAAGGGAGAGAATATTCCAATTTGCACCCACTAACAATTTTTTTAATCTAATTCTCATTATCAATCGGATTTCGATACATACTTTCTCATTATGCTTCTGCATATTGATCAATATTTTCTCATGGCAATGAGAAAATATTGATCATCACTACTTACTAAAATAACTTTTTGAAATATTTAACGATCTTCAACAATGGGAAATTAATTTGAATTTAAAAAGAAGAAATTCGTGTGGTTTCTTTTTGAATTTATATGACCTTATTGTATTAATATATGATCATCTATTGAATGAATATATTTTTGAATTTAAGAAATGAGCCATTATTACTCCAATGAAAACCTTTGTTACAAGTTAGACAAAGGGAGGGTCATTTAGTGTCTATCTCATGTTTTTGACTTTATAATTATATTATGACAGTTACTAACTTGATAGTGATTATGAATCTATAAAATTCATTCTATTTCTGATACAAAATCATAATATATCGATTTAAATCACATTACTTCAATTCTTATGGGAGTTTTAAAAATGTGTGGACACAAAATTACCCTCCGTTGGTCAATGAAGAGTTAATTGAAATATTCCTTGGAAATGTGATGCTATCAATGGCAATAGTTTTTAATAAATTGACGAAATACTGAGTTCGTATGATCCGATATTTTGAACAGAAATGGAATATTCTTTATTGAAATGTTTCTTAATCTGTTATTCTAAGTATTTTCCATGAATAGTTACCCAAAATATGAAACAAACGTCTCTTTGGAAAAAGTAACGCGTATATGAAATAATTATTCGTTCGTTAATAAACATGTCATGAACAATAACTAATAAGTTAGATGTGTTTTGTACTGCAAATCAAAATTAATGTTAGTAAAAATAATAAATAGAAGCATGAAGACATTGCATGCATAAGTGGAATATTGTGAATGGAGTGAAACTTTCCTAAGCTTTAGCCGAAGTGGCAACTTAGGGTAAATATGGGCAAAAATCGATTTTTTATTTTTAATTCCATATTATTCCACAAAGTTTTAGAACATTCTAAACGCCAATCAGGTTGTGCGAAGATATTTAAAATTAAAGTAACATCGCAGTATTGTATGTGGGAAGCTTTTGATCGCTCCAGCGATTTTGGCAGGGACGACCTGCAACTAAATTGGAAAGGTGCAAAAAATCTGGGGATCCTGCTCTCTGGTGTAGGCGAGGCCAAAACCCCATTGCACGGTTGAGGTTCCTCAGCTGTGGTCGCAGCGGCGGCAGGAAGTTGTGGGTGTAGTGAAGCTGCTGAGACAGGAGCGAGGGAGGACAGAGATGAGGGGATAAGGACCACCATAAAGCGACGGCAGGCCGACGGCAGGCCGGCGGCGGCGGCGGCGACGGCGGCGACGGTGGCGGCGGCGGTGGCGGCGGCGGCGGCGGCGGCGGCGGCGGCAGCAGCGGTGGTAACGACGGAAGCGGCGGCGTCGAGGGCAGAGACGGCGGCGGAGACGGCGGCGGAGACGGTGGCAGCGGTGGCTTCGAAGTTCAAGGGACGTGCCTTTTCGAGAACACGTTCAGGTGAGGGAAGGATTCCTTATGTTATTGCAGGTGAACTGTCATAGTATAATCAAAAAACAAAAAAAGGTTTTGGAATCTAGCAGATGCCTGCGATCCCGATGTTAGGGATAGGGACAGAATTGTGTCTACCTGAGGAAATCGCATCCTCAGAAATTTTTCATTCTCATTACTAGTTCTTTAGGAAGGATAGAAATAGTAGAAGGAGCGGAGTCTTTATTTTCGTCAAAACTGACATGGATATTGTCGTCGACGCGGGCGGCCGAGGCCCGGCAGTAGCTCAATCGGTAGATGACGCTAATTCCTTTTATATTTGTTTTTTGTTTGTTTTTTTTGCCTAGGGCTGGTGGAAGGAAGTTGACAGGGGACTGTTCCACAGAATTACACGACATTTAGATGATTGAATAACAATTTTCATTTAATTTTTTTTTTTTGACTGGTGTCAGCGAAATTACATCTGGAAGGAATGAATTAAATACTAAAATCCTACCTAATGAGCTCGGGTTAAATTGAAAGGTAAAAACTACTGCTAAAAAAATAGAAAACTACTAATAAATTTACTTCTTAGAGCTAGTAACAAACATGCCAGGGCGCGGCAACGCTGGTAAAATCATAGAAAAAAAGAAAACGTCCTCGTTGCGCTCGAAGAGCAGGTAAAGGGAACTCATTAGCGTGAGTTTTTTTTTCTTGCCAACAAGGCGACTTATGCTGAGGAGCGATGCGTCGACTGCTGTGCCGGGGTCGGTGAACTCTGCCAGCTGGGCGGCGTGGTGGTGTGTCCTCAGGGAGCGCCGGGCATAAGCCACGGCGCGGCGGAGGCGACGGCGCTGGCGGCTGGCAGCAGGTGGCGGGCCCGGTGTCGTCTGCTCTTCCTCACGGCAATTTTGCGGTCCATCAATTGTCGACCGGAGTGTCGGATCACGGTGTGGCTCAGAGAGTTCTCCGAATTAGTTCATGATAAAAGGCGTGTATGCGCCTGTTAATCATTTAGCGGGTCTACTAGTGCAGTGTCCGAAAGCGGCTTGCTTTGACACTGAATTTACTTCCCGCGAGATTGTTAATAACAAAAGGAAGAACTTTAAAAGATCGAAACTTCTCCCAAATCTACACACAACCTCCCCTTACGTGCATTGCTCGCACGAACATTCTAGTCCTGGGTCTCTCAACCGAAATCCCTTTGCTGAGGCGCGCCCACTCCCAAACTCGCGAACTTATAAAGTTCTCAGGAGCGCTGCTTGCGCGCGTCCTCTCTCCACCGGCCCTGTCTATCAAGTCCTCGTTCTACCAAGTGCCCTATGCCACGTTCACCCTTCCTTCAGGTACCTGTCATTCTATTGGCCCAGAGATATTACGTTCTTTTAAATTTCCTGCCAATCAGAAGCATGGATTTCCCAAAATTTTCCATGGCCAGGCGCACTCCTCCTCTCTCTCTCTCTCTCTCTCTCTCTCTCTCGCATTTATCGTACACATGTGCGCTCTGAACCTATCATTGCGGCATGTAATGCTCGCTCTAATAAATAGTTTTACATTTACGGCTTAGGGCTTCCCCTCGCTGGACGGGCGTGGTGTTTATGGTTGTATAAACCTTCTGGAAAGGACCGGAAAGTCACTCACAGAAAAGTGTCGCGATTCCAAACAAGACGGAACATGCGCGGGCCGGGGTCGTAAATCCCATGGGGGCACCGCGCCGGCGGCGACGGAAGAGTCGAGCGGTAAACACACCACCCCACTTCTCTATGACTACGTATTATTAATGTTAAGTAATAATCGTGCCGCCACAATATTAGTTTAGATTCGGTCAGTATAGAGTGTGAAATAATGGGAATAGAAATTACTACATCAGGAACCGTATTACTGACAGTTATTTAACTGCCACCGGGTCATACCCAATTGCAGTTCAAATAAATGTATGTATGTAACATTAAATTAAAAAAATTAGAAATTATTGCATGATATACGCCTCCCAGTGACGGATACATGACAGCATTCAGAGAACGGGAAACGAAAATCCATTCTATTGTTATTGGTGGTGACATAAATATTCCTAGCGGGAACTGGGAGGGAGCGGTGGCGAGGGGAAAGCCCAAACACTCGTCAACAATCTAACCTGGGACATTGGATTATTGCAGCTTAAATAAATTTATCTTATCTTATCTTTATCAAAAGGTACACCTTATAGAGGTTTGTAAAATGAAGATGGAGAAGAGAATCTTCGCTGTGGTTTCAAGATAATAAATCATTTCTATAGCTATTCCTAAATATTGTTATTGTGTAAAAAATAATAACCAAACTTTGTATTTACAGAATAATGGTAAAATAATAAAATTAAAGTTCTGATGATGGTAAAGTTCCAAAACCGACTCTTTAATGTTTGCAAGAGATTGCCCATAACTTTAATTTAATATGATAAATGAAGCTATTTGCTTCAAAACTACGAGTATTTAACAAGAAATTTCAAATTTCGTACATAGTTGCAGAATACAGAGAAAATAAGATGTATAAGGATTTTTGACATAATATTGCTAAGATTTATCATGGGGAATTTTTAAACTAAAATTTTTGTATCTAGTAATAATTATTCATTAATATTTATCAAAATATAACTAATGCCGCAATTTTCTTGCATTGGTTTGTTTATATGTATTTCAGAACCCTCCAATACTTCAGATCTTAATTGTTTCCAAAGAAAATGAAAACACAACAAACCACGTAAACACAATAAGAAATAGAGCTTGCAGTTAAACCCCACAACATAGTGGGAAGTGGGGAGTAAATTACGTGTCTGCTCTACAGAGGATGTATACACACGCACGGAGGATGTCGGTAAACCGTGCTACAGCTGCACGGGTTCTGAGAGAATGCATAATGAACGTTGCAAATGCGGCTGCACCTAGATCTACAGGAGTCCTCTCGGTGCACTTGCTACATCGGGTTAGTGCAATTCCATCCTTACAACTCTCAAGGGAACAACGTTATGAAGCAGGTAAAGTTTCGGTGTCCGTTCTGAGTACATGCATTGAAAATGACAGTACTTGAAAGAATCACATAAGCAGGAGAGTTGATACGCAACTTAACGATGTGAAACTAAATTAATTTAATTTCAACGAATTGGTAGGAAAAATCTCGACAAAAGATACTTCTAACTCCAATCATTTTTTTAGATAACGATTTCCAAAGCCATTTTTCAGAAGATTAATTGTAAAAACACAAGTTTTCAAAGCATGTAAGTATATGACATATTCGACAGTGCGGTGCATTAGTAAAACCACACAATGTCATGATGTATGCATCGTGACTGATCTGTGATAAATACTTACAAAATTAGACTTATAAAACGAGACCCTCTTTACAAAATTCCAAGAGACTCAAGTTTTAAGTAATGTGTCGCACCCAAGGGAGAAGAATGGGGCTCGGGAGGCTTTCGAGAAGCTGATGACACATATTCACAAGAATATGCAGCGTTTACTAACTTTCTATATTATTGATTGATTGATTGGGAGTGATTCCGGACGCGTCAACTACTGAGGTCATTATTTCCGCAAGTCTAGTGCATGTTTTTCTTCGGGAGGTGGCGATGATCTTCCCCAGCTAAATGGCGAGATCCGGCGCCCACCTACCGTCAGCTAGCGGGATTTTCCCCAACCACGCGTTTCCCACCAACGGGGCATCGCCCCAGCCGGCATACGCTCTAAGCTCCCGATCGGTCTCGCAGCATGTGTGATAGTGTAGTGCATGTCAGTGTGTGTGTAAGGGATGAGAATATGACAAGGAAGAGGAAGGAAATATCGGGCGTAGCCCGTGGCCCGTTTGGTATGATACTGCCCCTGACATTCGCCTGGTGTTGACCAAAGAAACCACGGAAAACTACCGAGCAGAGCAGACGGCCGCCAGAATTCTCCACCAAAAAGTGACTGAATTCGACCTAGCTGAAAATCTAGTGTGTAAAATCCTGTAGTCGTCGGGACTCGAACCTTGGACCTCCCGGTTGGAGGCAGTGACATCAGTTGATGCACTGAGCCACCTCTCTCGGTTCTATATTTTTGAAAATCATTCAATATATCAATACTAATCGTTTTAAATAATTATAAATCAACAAATAATACATTTTTTTTCTGTTCACCCAAGATATAAAATTGGTCAAATGCAAATGCTTGTATTCGGATGTAGTTTAAGGAGGCTTATAACGAAACAAAAACTTAAGCAAAGACAAGACAATTTATAAACATTCAGAACTGTGTAGTGTTAGAAAGATAAATAAAACGCTCAAACTATGACATGATATATATATATTTAAAGAAAAAAACAAGCAAGGATGGACATTTTTATTTTAAGTAAATGTGGTAAATAAGAAATTTAATTGTTTTCATGACTAACAATGTATATTTTAATATATTCTATGAATTCCTTGTTGGTCAGTTTAATAACTTTAGATTGCTGTTCAATTACGGAGTTACATTATCATCTGCTTAATTACTCGAAAAAAATTTCAAATGTAAACAGACGATGCGGATTCCTGAAAATCGCGGCAGACCGCTAAGAACGTCCCCACGAATGGATCACAAATCTAGTTAAAACTTCGGAAGGATCCATTCCTGTCAGCACCTTTTTTGAAACAAAAAAATCTCAGGTTTATAGTGTTGTATTATCTACTTCCACATTCTTGTCAGCACCTTCCTTTCAACAAAAAAATCTCTGGTTTATAGTGTTGAATTATCTACTTCAATTGTTCAGAGAAGATAACCAGTTTCACAACTCAATGGATCCATTGCAAAAAGAAAACTACATTTGTCAAAACGAAATCTTGTGAAACGACTAGCTTTTGCAAAAATACACAAGGAAAAAGAGGATTCTTTGTCTTCCAATGCACTCTGATCGGACGAATCCAAGTGTAATAGGTATTCTTCTGTTGGAAAGGTGTGCGTGCGACGCTCTCCAAACCAGGAAGACAATCCCAAGTAGACTTTAAAAATAGCGAAAGATGGAGGTGATAATGTAATGGTGTGGGATGGGTCCGTTGTTCCGTTTAAAAGGAATTATGAATGTGGAGATCTACAAATAAATATTAATGCCAACTATGTTTTCTGACGCACGTGGCGACATACCTTTCGTTTAAACGTTTATGCAAGACAACGACTCAAAATATATCTCAAGGTCAGTGAAGTTCTTTCTTGAGAAGGAACAAGAGCCAGTTTTGGATTGGCCTCCACAGAAATTACTCAAACATAATTCCAACACAAAAATTTAAGGTAGAAAAAAAAGGTTTGAAGTCAAAGTGTTTGATCTATATAAACAATGTTACATATGACGATGAAAAGTTCATGTGTTATTAGTATACCAATGAATGAACACTTGAATCTGTGAATAAAAAGCTCTTTCCAGTAAATATATTTAGGACAATGGAGCGAATGAACATGAGTTTTAGAAAATGAAGAAGGATGATTGGATGAGGGGAAGTCTCTAGTTCCCCCTCATGCATTGGAGCTTATTTCAAAGCAATATTCTGGAATTGTATATGCAATTCTATTTTTACACTAATTTATCTTACGATAATTGGTTAGAAGAAAAAAACCGTTATGTTTGATGGAGAGAAATATGGTGACTTTACAGAGTCAATGAAACCCGATTTCGAGAAAACCAGGACAAATTGTTATTTCACAAAATATCCCGAGCCATCTTACAGAATATTTAACGCTGTAATACTAAAATTATAATCAGGCGTGGCAAATGCACAGTTCATTATTTAGTCAATCCTTTATCCTTTAATTTTGAAACATTTCAATAATGGACTATCGCCAAACTGTATAGTAGTTTCATTCACCATTCATTAATTTAATTGTTTTAATTTAACTCTCAAGAGAATTAAATTTATATTGTTTCCATTAGAAGTGAAAATAGTTTTCAAATTCTCCTGTAGTTAGTCACTTCAACGTAAAATCTGATGCTAAACAGTGCACTTCAACTGTAAGCAAAACAATAAAGCTCATGAAAATATTTCCGTGGGAGTGTTAATAAAAATATTGCTCATTGTCGCACGTCATACAGAAATCTCCATTAGAGTAGTCGAAGTTTTTACTTATATATTGAACTAAAATCTTATTAATCACTAAATAAAATCGGCAAAGCCGGAGAAACTAACCGCATTAGCACCTCCGTTTCCATTTCCCCTTCAAATAGAGTCGTTAATTAAGTACAAACGCAGCTACACTCTTTCTGGCAGCGAGACACGGGGAATCTCAACTGCGGCTTGGCCTCTCCCCTTCCCACCACCCCCACCCCCCGAACACAGCATTGCACAGTGGGCGGAATCGACAAACATAGCGGCCTATTGCGCTATGCCAACTATCTACACATTTCAAACAAGCATGATTCAGTCACTGTCTGAAGAGGAGAATTCTAGCGGCCAGCTGCTGTGACCGGTAGTTTTCCGTGTTTTTTTCGAACAACACCAGGTAAATGCCGGAGCAGTATCTTAACAAACGGGCCACGAACCGCGCGCGATCTTTCCTTCCTCTTTCTTGTCTTATCCTCTCCCCTTACACACACACACACACTTAATTGAACACGCACTACACTACTACATACTCCGGGAGATCGGTCGGGAGTTTGGAGCTTGTCCCCGCTGGGGCGGTGCCCCTCTGGTGGAGGAGTCCTGGTTAGGGAGAACGTCCGCTAGCCGGCGGTAGATCGGCGCCGGATCTCGCCATCCAGCGAGGGACGATCACTGCCATCTCCCGAGAAAAATAAACATGGATTACACTTACGGGACTAATTATCTAAGCTGTTGACGCGCCCGAAATCATTAACAACCAACCAAGCAATCGAACAAGCATAAAACAAAAATAAAATGACGTATAATTATAACGCCCTGCTATTATCTAAGTATTTTCTGTATCTTACTTTTAACTTTATTTCCTACAAGCTGACCCGGCGAACTCTGTTTCGCCGTAACAGCCGGTCCCATCCTTTTCTCGCGTCGCACTCACTGTGAGAAACTGTACTATCTTTGTTGCACTGCGTACGTGCAAAAACGTGCGTTCTCACACAGGAACGCTGTCGAACGGGATAAACAGTATTCTATGTCCGTCTCCTGGTTCTAAGCTTCCTGCTCACCAAATCGGTACAGCCGTTCTTGAGTTATAAATAGTGTAACTAACACGACTTTCTTTTATATATATAGATTAAGACAACAGCCCAAAGACTGGTTGAATGAATAACACAACTCGAGAGACCAGAGTCAATGAGACGATTCCGGTCCTTCTTAAATTGATTTATTTATTAATGATTCAGTGTGTCCAAAGCATCAACTTCTCAAGTCCAGTAATCCAGTAAGGGTAATGCATATTTTATTAGGGTAATAATTGTGTTCTCCCCCGTTGGAAAGTAATATCTAGTGCTGATCTACTCGTGTATTTGCGGGTATTTGCCGCAAATATCTACGTCAGAGTACCGGACACTTAATAGTTTGCTTGAGCTGTTCTCGCCCATCCAGATATTTCCGAAGTACCACATGGCCATACGAGTAGCAATTTGTACAGCATCAGTGCTGTTTCTCAACAACATCCATACTCCATCATCTTCCCTCTTGTTCGAGTCCAAAGTTCGCAATATTTGTGCAGAAGCAACAACTTTTCCTTCATCGGGGAATCAAGTCCGAGTGTTTTTGCATGAAATGCGAGCAAACTATCTTTGGCCTTTCACATTTTTAATTTAATAAATTATTGAAAAGTAAATAAAAGATAATTTTGAAACAATATAATATTCCGTTGTTTTTCTATTTTCGTTGTAATTTCAATTGTCACAGTAATAAATTGCATTCCTATTGGTAATTAATGACACATTTCATAAATTATTCCTTACCTCTCCTTTGCAACTAACTGTTTCGAATTTCGAGGTAATTCCCCTTTGTTTCCGCAAGACCCTTTATTAGAAAGAATATTACAAACCTATCTACTTCAGGAAACTTCATAACATTAGTCATGACATAAGCGTGTGAATCTACTCTGAACACGTAAGTAAACAGAATATAATAGCCATAGGAGAAAATAAATTGTAATTATTAACATATTTTTACTTATTATTTAAATTATTTCTTGATTTGTAGTACTGATATTTTATTTATCAATAGCATTTTATTTATTAGTAACACATAGTCAGTTACTGAAATATGGCCCGATCACTTATTGAGTTTTCTGTAGCATCGTGGACGTTAATTACATATCTGCGCACATGATTGACTTGATCACGAATCAGCTCAATCTAATATTTCCTTGTTTTCAATAAACACGATCATTTCAACAAACCTCACACTAACATGGAGTTTTAGATTTTTCCTCAGCGAGTCCTTTCGCACGATCATTTCGACCGTGTAGAAATAGATTTGGACCCGGTGTGCGCCGCGGGCGCCCGAGGGCAGTCTGGAGATCGCCTCGCAATTACTTAGAGCGCTGCGGTGCGCCGGCCGCCCTGGCAGCCGGGGGCAATTAAGGTGGCACAGTTTAATCGGGCCACCATTCGCCCGTGTGCTTCCTCCGCCAACTTCCACCTCACGCTCACCCCCTCTCATATCTCCTCCCTACGCAGACATATTTGTTGCCTTCGCCACCGCAGAACCCTCCTTTCTAACTCGCTGCTTCTCGTCTCTTTTTTTTCAATTGGAATAGTAACGGATTTTTGGAGATTGGCGTAGTGCTGCTTACTACAAATTAAACACAATGCTTGCCCTACACGGAAATGCACATTGTAAATTTTATTTTACATTAATCTTTGAAAATAATTGATTGATTGCTAATTCTGGACGTGTCAACTAGTAAGGTCATTCACTCATGTTTTTTATCCCAGGAGGAAGCGGTGATCTTCCCTCTCTGGATGGTAAGATCCACCGCCAACCTTCCTGTCGGTTTTCATTCAAAATGTTTTCAATCAAAAACATTGATTGATTACTAATTCTGGACGTGTAAGCTAGTAAGGTCATTAATCCATGTTTTTTATCCCAGGAGGAGGCGGTGATATTCCCTCGCTGGATGACAAGATCCGCCGCCGACCTACCTGTCGGTTTTCTCCAAACAGATATCTCCCAGCCGGGATAATCTCTAAATTCCCGACTGGTCTCATGTGATGCAATGTAGTGCATAAAAGTGTTAGTGGGATTAAGGTGTGAGGTTAGGACAAGGAAGATGAAGCAAAATTGCGTGCGGTCCTTTGTCCGTTTGTTAGGGTCCCACTCTGGCATTGTATGCCTGGTGTTTATCGGAGAATACGAATAACTACCGATCAGAGCAGCCGACCGCTAGAATTTTTCTCCAGATAGCTTCTGAATTCAACCTACCTATGTAGCTAGAATCGATACTGCTGGTAGCGTTGGGACTAGAACCCTAAGATCTCGCGGTCAGAGGCACTGCAGTGACAACAATTGATGCCCTGAGCCACCCACGCCGGTCTTTCACCAACCGAGTTGATTAGTCGAAAATATGTTTAGCAAGAACATATATATCAGAAAAACCGTCTAAGCCGGAATCGTTTAGGTCCAAAATTTCCTTCCTGTCTTGTAACGCTTTCCGACTTATTTAGGTTTGCAAGAAAACTCTGAATTCAGAAAACGCTACCGTTCAATGATGGAATAGGTTGTATGAGTAGTTTATCTCCCCTAAAAACTTCACTTCAAAGAAACGAAGACGTCCTGGGAGAGAAAATGACTTACAGAAACAGAGCAGAGAGTCTGAAGAAACAAATAACTGGATAAAACAAATATTATTTGTAGAAACATTCAATATTGATAGAAACATGAATTCATTTGATAATTTATGCTTCGGCTTTTAGCCTCCTGAATACTCAAGACAGCCACCAATAAAAATATTTTAACCACTATTTCTTGATTTTGTCTTTGTTTTTAAGGTGTTACACACGTTTTTTTACCAACTTCAAATTTCTTTATCAAAACCTTGATAGAAGCGTTGCTTTGTTCGTGTTATTCTATTAGTCTAATTTTCTCAGCAAGAGTTAACGTTTTGAATTTGCCGCCTGACATCGTAACCCTTATTAAGGTCACCTGGACGTCATCAACTCCATTTTACACTGATATTTTTAAAAAAATAATACATTTTTCCTTTAAATGAAATTTGTTCTCCGCAATAAGTTCTTTCATTAAGATCATGTACATTGATATGGAACTGAGTAGTTTTCGCGTAATAATGAGTAAAACATGTACAAAATTTTTAAAAATAGAAAAAACAATAATATCTTGAAACGGTTCCTAATCTTCTCTTAAACGTTTGGTAGAAGGAATGCTAAATGTACTATACATGGCATAAACGTGATTTTGCTCTGTTCTTTTGTTTATTTAAGTACACAATATTGCATTTTTTGTCATCTTCACGTAGTGAATATTCACATTAACGGCGATATGTATACTTTATTGAATTTGTAAGAATATGTGCTTTCAATAAAATCTCAAAAACTTGTTTTCAGAGGAAATGAGCTGCAAATTCCGCAATTCCAGAAACGCTTAAAGGAAATTTTCTCAACAAGTTTTTGGAGAACTCAATTGTTTTCTGTAAAACACGTTTTCTTATTTTGCTCTTACTTTAAAATAAGAAAGATCACATTCTTTCAAACGCGTATCTTATATTTATTTACAGGGCTTATATTTAATTTCTTTCGTAAACATATTTTCAAATAATATTCTAAAAAAACAGGTTTAATCGTACTAACACATTACTAGTGATTTTTTTGCTCTTTTATTTCGTGTCTTTGATTCGACCTAATAGAAACATTTTCAATGGGTTTTCCAACGTGCAAGTTCTGGAACTCTACGAAGCGTTCATGGCGAAATATCGAAAGCGTAAGTTTAATGCGTGTTAAATGTATGACCACAATACATAAACCTAGAAACCCAAACAGCATTCGCCAGTGAATTCATGACCACTCTGCTGGTGGCTTGGCGAACTGAGAGGAAACAAAGACCTGGCGGTAGGCAGCGTCGCGACGTCGAGCACAAAGCCAAGCGCTCTTCCGCCTCCCACATTGTTGCTCTTGCGTTGCTGGAGAAACGCAATGTTGAAATTGTTTCTGCTGCTGCCGCCAGGAGCGCTGTAAAGCGTCCGCTGACCGTGTCATTTCAGGATGCATGTCTGTGCTCTAACGTGCTTGAGCATTATATTTAGAAAGTCACCGTTCAATGTGACTTCTCCATGACGTTCAATATCAGATGTAAATGGGATTGTACTAAAGGATGATTGATTTAATGATATAATGCAATTTTAACTTACAAAATACTAAAATGGAAGCCTGATGACCAAAATGAAAAAGATAAAAAATTTCTAATAAGCTTCATTTAATATATCCGGCAAAAGTTAAAAGTAAACTTGCATATTTATGATTATTTCATTTTTAGTCTTTGTAAATTAATAACTGCGGTGATTGGGGTTCGATATCAAATCATTTTATCTTTAATATTATTAAGTAAGTAGTCTCCTGTGTAAAGAATGTTGTATTTTCACTATTATTATTATTATTATTATTTATTAATAATGTGCAGTGGCGTGTAGTACAGTGTTGTGACGTTGATGGAAACGAGTGTGTAAGAAACACATTAAAACTCAGTGATTAGCAGTGTGGTGAAGTGAAGAGAAGTGTGTTGAGGTGGAGTTCTATTAAAGCTTGCACAGTTTATTGTTCATGTTAATTTGTAAAGTTTGTAAATTTTATAAAACTTTATATAGTTGTTTAGATTTGTAATGTTTATTTAGTGTATTCCGCCACCAAGTTCTCAAACTTATTTGCAGGATTAGTAATAACTATAATCTAATTTAATTATTTAAAACTTGTGACATGCAGCAAAAAGAATGATACAGAACGAACACACAAAATGTTTGTTCAAGAAGTATAACGTACACTGCAAAACGAAAAACAAATAGAATACTATCATATAACCCTGAAATAAATTAAATACTTTAACAAAAGCCATCTTTACCGATTCTGTAATCTCGAAATACACACAATACACACAATGAATGTAGTGTACAGTCCAACAGTTCTTTACGTACCAATCATATAAAAAAATGTTGCTGATCCACCACGCAATACGTGAATAGCAAATATGTAAGGGCAGGGCAGCCTCTTCCTTGAAACCTTGATAGGGTATCACGTCAGCTGTGTAAGCAATCAAAACTGATCATGGTAATTCAGTCGGTACGCGCAGTTTGAGAATACGCGGAACAACACAATCGAAAATTTGCATTTTCAATACATTAAAAGCTGTTTCATTGTTGTTGAATTTTTCCGAATTCAGGAATGAATAGCAAAACCAGAAGGCTCCTTTAACCTGGCCGAAGGCTGCAAATTTTTCTTTCAATTTCAGCGTGCATTGTAAATTAGTGATACAGATGGAAACGTACGAATGAAACTCATTTCTATAAATTAAATTAATTATTGATTTCATTATAATATACAGGTTGTTTAAAATAAATGATACAAAGTTCTAAAATACAGGGAAGATCGACGATAACACATTTTTGCTACTGACTGAATGTTGAGGAATTAAATGTAACGGAGCTACTTGAATTCCTCTCATTAGGCCCCTGATTAGCAGGCAACTGGCATTGCACGGCTGCTTGGCAAGTAGACAAACTCTCAGGAGTCGTGAACAGGAGTCTGGCGATGAAAGCGCAAAAGAAAAGAATAAAAAAATATAATTTCACTATCCACCTTTGGTTATAAAAATTGGCCTGGGTTGTTTATTTCTTAGTGATTCCGGACGCGTTAACTACCGACGTCATTAGTCCCATAGGTGTAGTGCAGGGTTTCCCAAGAGAGGTGGCGGTGATATTCCTTCGCTGGATGGCGAGATCAGGCTCCGACTTACTGTGGGCTAGCGGGATTTCCCCCTAACCAGGTATCTCCCACCAACAAGGTACCACCCCAGCCGGGACAAGCTTTAAGCCCCCGACCGGTCTCCAGGTATGTGTGGTAGTCTAGTGCTTGTTAGTGTGTGTGTATGTGTGTGTAAGGGGTGAGGATAGGGCAAGGAAGAGGAAGGAAATATCGCGCGCGGTCCGTGACCCGTTTGTTAGGGTACTGCTCCGGCATTCGCCTGGTGTTTGATCGGAGAAACCACGGAAAACTACCGAACAGAGCAGCCGGGCTCTAGAATTCTCCTCTAGGCAGCGACTGAATTCGGGCTAGCTGACAAGCTAGTGTCGAAACATTTGCCTCTTTCGGGACTCGAATCAAGGACTTACCGGTCAGAGACGCTGAAGTGACATCACTTGATGCACTGAGCCACCTCTCCTGATTTGGTCTCAGTTACAGCCAATGAACATCGATAGACGGCAATGACGATACTCGTTCTGAAGCTCCTTCTTGAAAAAGCTCAGTGTTTTCTGAATGCCAAAGCCGGCGCTGGGCGAAGAAAATGTTTTCAATTAGATCTTCCTCAGTCACCACGGCGATTCAAATACCAAGAACTTTATTTGAAGCCACAAAAAATCCAGAGGTTCTAAATTAGACGCCCTTAGAGGCCATGCAACGGGACCGCCACTGGCAATTAGGGTGGAGTAGGGAAAATGTGTACTAATTTTCAAAAATGTGGGAATTTGAGAGCTAGCGCTTCCAAGTGATTGTTAATTGTACCAACGTGAATAAAAAATATTGGAAGCAAAAACAAGTTTTAATTCCCCCCCTTAAAAAATTAGAAAAAATCCTATACGATTTTCTTCGTCTTTTTGTACACATTTGCCACAACACAGAAACAACTAGATCTTATAGTAATCCCAAGTGCAGAACACATTTGCCTTAATGTGTGGGGTAAATATGTATTTGAGAGAATGTTTCAAAACTTTGATAAAACCATGAACATTTCATTTTTTAGATATCTAGCGGGTGATTTACAATCTATAATAACAGTCCTAAATGATAAAATTTTAAAAATTCTAATTTTTGGTGAGTGTACACCCACTATAAACCAACACATTTGAATTTTGCCGAAACTGGTCCGTAATTACCCATTCCACCCTATTCATGTGGCATATGTATCCAGAGAGAATTCCCGATCGGTGGAGATGTGTGGTGGTGGCTGGTTGTGTAGTAGCACTTATAAACACGTACTTCTTTCTAACGAAAACACCCTCAAGGAGAATAGGTAGCGTCTACTCTATGAAAGTGAGGTAAGACAGGGTAGAGAGACAGGAGGGGAAAATGTACTAGCTAATCAACAGATTCTCGATTGTCCCTCCCAAAATATTAAAACAGAAATGCAACGCCTGTTTGATGGTAAACGTGCTGTGAGGATTTTTGTAAGTTTACGTTGACTGTGTTTGAACTTCGAAATGCTAGAATTTGAAAATATTACTTCTTCTCCGTAGACGATGAAGGGAGGGAACTAGCGGTTATTTAACGTACAATTCAAGAATCGCCTACAATACTTCATACGTGGTATACATTCTCATGGGCACATGGGATGCACATTTTTCAAATTGAACGATGGAGATCCTGATACAACAGAACCCGAAACATTCTGCTTCTGTTCTTTTAATACAGTGAGAGATGGTCCTCGTGCTGCTGTACGGGTACCCTCTCCCAGCTCTGCAAATCCTCTTACTAAAATCGCATGCTGCGAACGGTCCCACGTGCCCCAGACGCACGGCTGTGGACGCAAATAGATCCTGTGTCACAGATTTGTTGTTTGGTCCACAAAAAAAGTGTGTGCGCTGCAATGCGCCGACTAGTAAAACTCTCAACGTAGTCTTTGAGGATCTCTGCCATAGATCTTTTCAATTCCGTCCACAAACACCTGGTCTGTATACTCCACAAGCGTTCCGAACAGGACAGCGCAAAACGAATGTAGCGTTATTTCAAGACTGACGTGCAATGCTGGCCATGGTTGAAGATATCCTTCTTACAAGGCGGCAAATGGTTTTTGGGGTTGCCACTTCTAGGGGGGGGGGGGGCAAAAGTAAGGGAGGTGCTAGAAGTAACAAGAGGCAAAGACGCGAACCCGCAATACTTCATTGCAGATTGATATGCCTGCCGTTAAAGGACTCAATCGCAAACATTTCATGTGAGAAACTCCGATAAATGTGATTTACCACTGCAGGTTCATTGACATAGAAGATCTTTATCGGTCACATGTGCCTTTAACCCCTGTCAAGAAGCAAACCTGCAGATTTGTCAAATGCACTTGTACCGACCTGTAGGTTATGAAATTGAATATCCTTAGCAACGTACACAACCAACGATCCTTATGAAGACAAATGTTTGTTTAGAAAAAAACATTGCAATGTACAAAACAAATCAGATTGAAACAGTTCAGAAGTAATTCACATTGGTTTGTGGAATCATAATTTTTAATGGTAATATTACTAGTAATACAATTATAAAATTTTATATTAGGTTAATTAACTTCATTTTCCTAACATTCCACTATGTGAAACTACACCGGTAATCGTATTTTTGCTGACGATGTGAAGGTGTCGCCTTTGGAAGTCAACGCGCCAATTTCCTAACCGAACGTCGTTTCTTTAGATTCAGGAGAATTATTTGCATCCATCTTTCTCGAACCACGGTATGCAAATATTGTTTATACACATATATCACAAGCAACGCCCCACAATATCGTACTAATGTGCGGCAGCAACAGAATTCATGTGTTTACTATCGCAGTAATGTAAATTTTCGCATAATTCGTGAGATTTTATGGTGACCGATAAAATACTGAATATACCACGAAATAGTATTATTACTGCCTCGTCCAAGTGAAACATCTCGGCTTCCCTACGCTCCACCTACACTTTTTAACTTTTGGCCACGGCAGTAATAACAGTCATAACATTTTTAGCTATGTTAATAGCTATTATTCAACTTACTTGCTCTAGATTTCAACGAAAATACACGTTGTGGGAATCACTGACACCGTAAAAGAGTTTATTTCAACACATCCCTTCATCTGTCCGCATATCAGTCTGTCTATCCGTCTATTTGTGAACAAAGAAACACCTAAATTACTAGTAGTATTTTTCAAAAAGGAATATTACGCGGCCACTCTGAACTAGCTCAAAGCCCTGAGCAATGATAAAAACTGATAAAATCGTTTAAAGCCCATAACAGATACGTAAGCACATGAGAAGCAATTTCAACAATTCTTTTTCACATTCACTGGCAATTTCCAGCGATAAAACATTTGGATATACACCAAAAAATGTATATAAAATGTATTTGAGCATAGACGATAATGTAGAAAATAAACTCGATAGCATAGACGATAATGGAGAAATTTATTTGATAAAAAAATGGAGGATGGTGTCGCAATTCTGGCTTCAGACATACATAGAAAAACATGAGTCAAGTCTTTGGATCTGACACTTTTGTGTTTCTGTGTGTGTGAGAGAGAGAGAGAGAGAGAGAGAGAGAGAGTGTGTGTGTGTGTGTGTGTGTGTGTGTGTGTGTGTGTGTGTGTACCCGTGTGTGTGTAACTGCAGCTACCTTTCTACTTCTATTGTTCGTGACTTGAAATTCTAGTTGAAGAGGAATTCACGCGAGAGTGAGATATGAAAAAAATCTAAAATGTAAATAACAGATGTAAAAGGCATAATTGAATAATTTTCATAATTGTCTCACATTTGGTAACTTACTGAAGTCGCTAATAACTTAATCGAGGCTAGGATTCAAAATAAATATATTTGTAAAATTAATTAAACTTACTAGAACTTAATAATTGTGTTTTTAATAAACGTTATTGGAAGTAGTCTTGTCATAATTGTTTTATTGTCACAAAACAATTTACCATAAAATATTTGATTTTTTACCATAAAATTGAAACATTAATCGAAATCCTTTTCTGCATTAAACAGTTATTCATAATATTTTTCTTGGATTTATGTTATTCCAGAAGGCAGTGATAACTTCTCCTTTGAATGAAAAGTTCACAAAATCCAGTAAACGTTTTGCGTAATATTTCTCTCTTTCGTAATTCCAGTGATTTTAATTATCCTTTCAATTCATGTAGTGTTATTTCGTGAAGTAGTCACATCATTTATCTCAGCACTTCTCGTGATATTAATTATGAATACACCCCCGTGGATTCCAATTTGCAACCTGGAATTGTGACAGTTCACGAATCACGTTCCTAGAATTTTCGGAATCCACGGGCAGAATTGCATTCCGTTTGCGTTTTGCGCTTTTTTTAAACCTCTGTAAACAGATAGATTTCGCAGTATTGCGTGCATGTTGCTTATTTCTCATTACCTCATTTCTCATAATTTCATTAGTTAGAAAATAAACCATGAAAGTATCGACTATGAGAATGAAATATGTAGTACGTCCCCACGTCACTTGCAAATTTGAAAGTAATAAATTCAACATCACTTCTTATTACCAAATCAAAGAAAGATCATAGGCAATCACTGTAAACATTTTTGAATTTGAGAAAAGTAAGAGCGTAATTTCATTATTATTAATTTTGGCTTAAGTAATTTTCGTACCTGAAATATCAATTTTGCTTCATTTGTTTTATAATAGAGACGTACTAGAGTCTTCAGTACAAAAATGTTAATCTTTGCATAATTTATAAGAATAGGTTCATAATTTCAGTTGAAAGAAGGTACTCAATAGTTTCAAATAAAATAGTAAAATCTGCAAAAATTTGAATCACCTCTAATCAAAGATAATATTTGGAAAAGAAACTTTCTTTATATGTATTTTCAGATATCAAAATTTAATGAAATTATCAAGTTCACAACTTTGTTTGTGTACGTGCATTCAATTATAAAAACCATATGTAAAGACTAAAAAACAGCAATTTTTGTGTTGTAACTAAATAAAAATGACTATATGCTTTATTTATAAAGGTTTCATTAACATCTAGTTCATTTGTGACGAAGTTATTCACTTTAGAAGTTTAAACTACTAATAACATTACATAAGTAAGTTAACATAACAAGTATACGTAAAGTCATAATACATTTTTTCTTTTAAAAGCTGTATTACTTTCGGTAACTTTTGAATAAAATTTAGACATAGCATACTCTCTTCTCAGATGATTGTGTTTTGAGCAATGTGTAAGAATATGTGATATAGTTAGAATAATTTTACAACAATCGCATAATTGCGGTTCTTCTTTGGTTATCAGATATTTCTGTGTTAATTTACTTATAAAGCTTATGCTTCTCAAAAACTTTTAAATACTCGAATATACAATTTTAACTTCACCGTCGTGCGAAATCGCATGCGATCATGGACTGCTTGTACACGCCTAATCATTGCTTGCTAATCGCTTTTGACTATGCTGTATGTCCAGACCCTAGACCCAGAGACTAGCTGTAAGATGTAGTTTCTATCGATGAATTAGTGAACTTAGACGCTAAATTAGTATTTTTATTGGTTTAATCTCGATAATACGAGTCATAGAGGACAAAATCCAGCTATAACACTTGTGTTCAATATTTCAAAGTCGTAGAATAGGCATCGTTTTTTAATACGAGCATCACAAGCTATTATTCGCTTGTACAAATTTTTTACGACTCTCTATCCTACGTCGTTTGTGTCGTAAAACTCAACTCGAGAAAAAATGCCTTCATTATACGCTTCTTGAATAATATAATGTTCTCTAACAGCTATAGAAACGGTGAGTAAGATGTTATAATGGAATGAGTCACATTTAAAATCGTTCTGAGCCTATTACAATTATACGAGAAATAATGTCCTGTTGAGCATATTAATTTATATACGTGTCCTAGAAAATACAGAACTGACCTGTTTATTCAATAACACTTACGTGAAATGTGTGGGCACTAAAAAATTCAATTGTTTATTTGAGACGGACCACTTGACAACTCATCTGCACAAAATAAGCGGCTACAATTACCCAGAATATCCCGTGAGTTTTTATTTTACTGAGATACTTGTTACACGAAGACAAGAGAATTTTAGCGCGCATTTCAGCAATTTGTAACTCTCGGTGGCAGTGCTGGGTTGGCAAGACTGTCGCTGCGTCAGGGCTGGCGCGGTTGACGAACTGCTGACGCATGGGGATGCAACGCTGTCTCAGCCCAGTGACGGCGATGTGAAATACGTAGAGAAGTGTGCGAGTGTATGTCTGGTTCCGATGAAATTCAGTCGAAATTTCTGTGTACTGATCAAGCAAGAAATAGTAGTGCTACGAAATGTCGTAGACATTCTCGCACTATAGTTTCTCCATCTCTTTAGTCTAGGGTGCTTTTCAATTTGTTCCCATCCTTTTCGCAGCTGATATCTATCGGTACCTAATATATTTTTTTAATACTTTATAATTTTTTCAAATTAATAATAACAAAGTTTAAATAATATTTTAAGCATATTAACAAGATTAAAACCTGTTTTTATGTTCATTTTCATTGAGAGATTCGTTTTTGAGAAAATGTTTGAACATTTCTGAGAATGCGAAAATTTAAACTCATTTTGCAGAAAACTTTTGAGTTTTCGACAGCTTTACAAAACATTATTTAGAGCATTTGTACTCACAAATCCAATAATTTAATTAAAGCTTAGTAATATATATTAACTACGTGAGAGATATTAAAAAAGACTTTTTTGTGTAATTTTAAAAAAAGAATAGATTATATCAAAATTACATTTCACCTTATGCAGTGCATTTAACACTTTATACTTTACAGTACAAAAAGTGTACAGAAAAAATTGCGAACGTTGTTGAGGAAATCTTGTTTATAATATTACGCACATTTCACTGAAAATTGAGCGAAAAGTACTAATATTTTCAAAACATGTACAGTGAACAAATCAGTGCAAAATGACCTGATGCAGTACAATGTAGTATTAATTAAATAACTAATTGTGGAGAACAAAGTTCATTTAAAGAAAATATATTTATCTTCAATAATGTACTTAATGTAGTTTATAATGGGTCTAAAAATTTCTAAAGTTTTTAAATTTATACAATTCATAGTTATCAGTGAAAATTGGACATAGTATGGCATCTTTGTAAGCGTATTTTGCACTATTCTTAAGAAATTCTAAAAAATTAGAAGTCATTTTTTAGAAAATTTTTAAAATATCCAAGAGGCTTCATGTAAACTATCCCAAAAATTTAAATATTTTTCTTCATTGAAGGACTGCAAGTCAGTGCAGATTGACCTCGATTAAAAGCAATCTTGCAAAATATTCGTCTGGGGTACACAAGCACCCCACTGCGTATTCAGCTTTACATTTAAAACTTGGTATTTGGAGGGATAGTATTCCCGTCCATCATTAATTAGTGTCCTGAAACATAATGCTTTATGAACACGTTATCTATTGTGTGTGTCATTCTTCGCACTATATCAAGTGTTTGTATCATGTTTCACATTAACCAATACCTTTTATTTTTAATATCTTATTGGCCTCGAAGACGTTCTTAAAGTTTATTTTCTACCATTATGAATACTAAGTTTGATTCTGTATGGTACATTCCTAAATATCTCCACGCTATTAAATACACAAAAATATTAAAATACTATTTTATTTACAAATTTGTTGACCCCTAGTCGATTTATTTGAGCCTAAAATCACGAATACTCAGGTACAATACTTCGTAATACTCTCTAATAGCTCAAAATAGAAAACTCTTCTAGAAATATAACAGAATGGAAAATTATGAATAATTAGTTTTGCGGTTCGTTGGTACAAAAAATTACATGCAACATCCTGAGTACAACCGAAACAGTTCGCATCGTCAAATCTAACAGAACACATGTTATGTCACATGCGACTGTTTGTTTTTGTGGCTTATTTGCTCAAAGTGAGTAAACATAGCAAAATAGATTTGTCCTTGCAAATACCATGTTCAACATCACAGATAAGTATAGATCTCGTGCACCAATAACGTTGAATAATTTCATGTCAGCGATCTCGTGCATTATGAAGCCATTACTCACAACAAAATGCCAACAGTTATTGCACTCAAGATGCAGCTCATGGGACCTTAAAATATCAAAGTGTGAGTAGTTTGTTAACAATATTTTTAAAAAACAGATGACATGCGAGAACATGTTTTAGCGCAAAACTCAGCAAGAAATTATTCCGATAGGTGTCAGTTACATCGTCAGCAAGTCATTTAATTTTGAATAGTGAGGATTAACCAAAACCCGTAAGCATGCTACCTGCGTGGTATGAAATTGCTGCAGGTTCTCTCCGAATTACGCGTTGCCGTTTGAAACATTTGGATACACGTCAACCATCACTTTGAAATGTAAGGTATACCGTTCACCGAGCATATCTCAGTCAAAAATCAAACTGTGTTATTATTCTGTATTAAGTTTCAGGGTACCAAATAAAATCATAAAGACTTCTCACACATACTGAAACTGCTTGTTTTCCGTCAATTTCCGCAAAACCACCCAGCCTTGTCATTGAAACATAGCAAACACAAAACTTAGCACACTTGATAGTATACGTTCGTTACATAATACACTTATTCTAATGTACTATTAATAAGTTTCACCTTTGATAAATTGTATTACAACCATTTACCTAATATGATGTTAATATATGAAGCCTGTAGAATCGCGACACAACGATACGATGAGGTTGCAGTAGTGTCCATTATGAAGGTATTAATAATTCTAGGCCTTTCTTGCGATTTCATTATCATGTTTCACGAAGCAGTGTGGCACAGTGCATTGTACCACTGGAAGCGTCCTTAGGCAGCATAGAACATGTGGACATGAGCGGATGAAGTGATTCCTAATAAAGTTCAGATATCAAATAGCTATAAGAAATAATAGGTCGGATATTCGCCATGGAAACTTCGCCCAGACCATCATATCTCGTTATCTGGTCGGTGTTTGCCCTACATTGCACTCAGGTGATTCTGTCACTGACAACACACAGCACACTCTCACTCAGTCTTGAAATGCCAGAGTTAGAAACGTAATTAATCGGACTGGGCCACTTTGACCTATTCTCGATCATCCACAGTACAGTGTCGATGATTTATAACAATTTCATGCGCAGCTGTCGAGGGCATGCCACCAGTAGAGGACTGCCAGTGTGTCTCCAGCAACCCGGAGTTCCATGCACAACACTGATGAAAAATGCGTTATGAAACATTTTATTGAGTGACAGATCTGATATTTTCAATTTTTCAAACTTTTTCGCTGAGGTGGCTCCGAACAATTCACGGCAGCCTCCGCTACTCTTTCGCATCAATGCATCGTGGTTGATTCGTGAATAAACGGAGTGTCGCGGTTAGCTCGGCTTTTTTTTCTCATCGTTACACTACATTATATACGTGCTCACAATGGTGGCAAGAGAGCATTCGACCAGAAAAAACGTCTCAGAAATACTAGTACCGCGGTTCGGGTCATTATCATCTGTCTTCTCACAAAATATTATAGATCGACCGCTTTCTACGTTTTGCCGCTTCAAATACATCCACGGAAAGCCTGCGAAGCTGTTTCATAAACTACATCATATTGCCAACTTGTCGCGTGTAGCCTTTCGTATTGCAGGCCCGAAAAAGGTTATTGTAATACAATAAATATATTATACAAGGGGTGTACTCTATTTATAGTTTATTTTTTCTGCCTATATAAACAATTTAAAACTAGTTACATCAACGTTCTTTACATAATATTCTTTTCGGACGTGTTTTTTCTCATGGTGGTGTTAGATCCTCTAAGAACCACGAATTTGGGACGCTTCTGCTGCCCACCTGGACAGTAGTTTGCTTTTTTTTGAAAGTTCGTCAAATGTTACGCACGCAGAGGTTTTTCATGCCTCTGAATAGGGGACAATAAGAGAGGGGGTATAAGAGTATCACGGGGAAGGTTTGGTGCAAAGTTCATCATCCGTCTCGAATAAAAAAATCAGAAGTGCTTTTGAACGGCAAGAGAGAAAAATATGACCACATATTTTGGGCATCGCTGACTGACTCAAACCACAGACGTCCGTTATCAATAACATTTACATTGAAACGCTCCATAGATGATGTTACCCCATTCAGAATAAGTAGCCAGAAAGACGGGTGGAGGGCTTGCTGCTGTAGCAAGATAAACCCGACTGCATACTACACAACAAACATCCAAAACAATTGCACAACATTCTTTGAGACAGCCATTTGTAAAAGCGATTAATTTTAGATCATACACAATCTGGTAAACGTTCAATGTTTAGCACAAGTGCTAAATGTAAGACGATGCTGAAATGTTCTGATAAAACTATGAATGCAACAAAGTAAACAAAATACTTTCTTGTGACAGCATCAGCTACAACTGACCTTACTTTAACATAGTACATAAAGAAGTGAATGGCATTCTTGAATTACAATAAAAATCAGCAAGACTGTCTAATGATACACGCGGTAAAAGGAATTTTATTTTGCTCGTAGGATTGCGCAACTCTACTTCGTGTCGCAACATTTCCTACTCGAAAAATAAAATGTCACTATTAATTTTACCTCTCATAACATAAATAACTATTACGGTATAAAGGGCATTATCATTTCTGTGACAAGTAAAAAGCGTTTTACGTCTCACCTCATGCTAAACCTCCACACCTGATGAACTGATAGTAGCTACCATGGGCAAGTGACATTGAAGCCCTAAATGGATGAACGCTTTGAAACAAATGATGAATTATAGTTTCCTCATAACTAATATATAAGTCGCAATCTTGCAGGTTATGAATCACCACATTACACATACTCACGTTTCACGTCGATGTCAGAAACGTAAGCGCACAATCATTTACACTGATAACCCCTTTCTCTTTAATGCATTACGGTTTAATCAATAGTTCCGATATTCCGATAAAAATTTTGACGCGTTATTCAGATAATGGACGCAAGTGTATTTATTCACTTTCCGTCCAGGTCACTTTCCTATGATCAGAGAAACAATTAGAATGCAGGAAGCGATAACTTTTGCGTAATTGCTGTACCTTCACATTCATCTAAAAAAGTGAAATTAACATTCATTCTTGACTTGATGACAGTTTTGAATTCATTTTCCACTCTTTTCAGTTTCTATAAGCATAATTGAATATTAAATTACTCATGGACTTTTCTGCTTGCAGAGTAAAAAATGAAAATATATTATTATAGTTATTATTATTATATTAATAATAATAACAATAATTTTAACATATTTCTTAGAAATCTATTGCTCCAAGTTTACAATATACCCGCTGATAAATGAAAGAAGAGATGGAGGAAATATGACAAAAATTATTCTAAAAAGTATTCTTTTTCGTCAGTGAGATGGGGGTTGTAACGAAATCGGAACTAAAGAAGCATGTTCAAGGAAACAAACTCAAAAACCCAGAAAAATTCAAATGTAATTACTAACAGAAGAATAATTACATTCACAGAAATGAATGAAAGGGCCGGGAGAAAGCAGAGCAACTGTTATTTTTCAGTCAGTGGCGCAATTCAAAGCAGCAAATAACCTGTACCATCTCTTTCTAGGAAAGGATTATTTTTTCTTAAATCCCTCGAGAAGAATCCCTCTCAAAATGTTGGAGTATGGAAGAAAATGTTGATACCTTGCAATTCAGTACAGGCTGAGTTTATCTCAGTGCAAGTGTGTCAGTTGTCTCTTTAGCGTTACGGAATGGGGAGGTCCTAATGATTGAGTCCTGATGGTGATGGATTTTCAACACGAGCTACACACGCTGACTTTGACAGAGAGGTCCCAGGTTTGAGACCTGACGGTGGCACCGGGAGCGGTAGTTCAGTGCATCAACTGATGTCACTACAGCGCTCTGACCGGGAGGTCCTAGGTTCGAGTCCTGACGGCGGCAGGATTTTCGTCACTACCTTTTCAGCTACGTCGAATTCAGTCGCTGTCTGGAGGAGAATTCTAGCGGCCGGCTGCTCTGATCGGTAGTTTTCCGTGGTTTCTCCGACCAACACCAGGCGAATGCCGGAGCAGTACCGTACCAAACGGACCACGCGATCTTTCCTTCCTCTTCCTTGTCCTATCCGCTCCCCTTACACACTTACACTAACATGCACTACACTACCACATATTCCGGGAGATCGGTCGGGAGCTCAGAGCTTGTCCCGGCAGGGGCGGTGCCCCGCTGGTGGGAGAGTCCTGGTTAGGGGGAAACCCCACTAGCCGACGGTAGGTCGGCGCCGGATCTCGCTATCCAGCGGGGGAAGATCACCGCCATCTCCCGCGAAAAAACATGCACTACACTAACAGGACTAATGACCAAAGCAGTTGACGCGCCAGGAAACACGAGAAAATCAAATCAATCTCGACGGTGGCAGGATTTTTGACATTAGCTTGCCAACTAGGTCGAATTCTGATCGCTGTCTGAAGACGAACTCTAGCGGCCGGCTGCTCTGATCAGTAGTTTTCCGTGGTTTCTCCGATCAATGCCAAGCGAATCCCGGAGCAGTACCCTAACAAACGGTCCACGGACCGCGCGCGTTCTGTCCTTCCTCTTCTTTGTCCTATCCTCTCCGCTTACTTACACACATTCTAACACGCACTATACTACCACACATGCCGTAAGAACGGTCGGGAGCGTAGAGCTTGTCCCGGCTGGAACGGTGCCCCGCTGCTGGGAGATACCTATCTTGTACCAAATTCAGGGGCAATTCGTCAAACATAATTAGTTTATTCACCATGTCAAGTTAAAGTCACAATAAAAATTGCCCAAATTCTTACTGTGAATTCAATACACGCATCAAAACTGTTGGCAAACTAGTTTTCTACAATACAATAGTAAAATGACATAACCACAAACTACCTCAACACAATCTGAAATCGACCTTCCACGTTGCTCTCGAATTGGTGTTCAGTAGAATTCGTTAAGTTTACGGACTTACGTCTACGGTTACGTCGAGGCATTGTGAATCGTCTTTCTTAGTAACTCATTTCTATATTTAGCGGCTACGTTACGATTACGTTTAAGTTTGTATTGCCGACCTGGAAGGCCGAGGTGGCTAAGAGCGAGTAGCGACTCAGCGCTTCGGTCCGAAGGGTCGCGGGTTTGAGTCCCGCCTTGGGCATGGTTGTTTGTCCCTTGACATTGTATGTGTTGTCGCAGAGGGCCTCGCGTTAGGCTGACCCCAGATCAGAGGAGCCCGCAAGTGTTTGTCTAGTGTATGGTCGAATATGCGTCCCATCGGGACGTAAAAGGTAACCGGCTGTTGGCGGGATAAAGCCCTAGAAAAAAAATTTGCATTGTGAGTGAGACCTCATGAAATCGGTGGCGAGGGTCGAGTCGCAACGAATACACGCGGAGTCGTATTTCATACTTGAAGTGTCCAAGTTCCAAACACAAAGGTTCAATAAACAATTTATTGCCAAAAACCAAGTACAAAGCTATAGTGCCGGATATCCTGAAGAATTGGTACAGAGACGAAGCCGTGTTGTCGTAAGTCCAGAAGATGTACCAATGTATGCCGAGTCCACCAAGTAACCAGAAAGAAGAGTCCGTTGTCGTAGCGCTGTTGTCGTAGTCTATCGCACTTCACCGTAACCACCACTTAAACACTGTCTCGACGCACTTTCACCGCTGCTCGCTCGCTCACTCACTGACTGCCGCCTCAGCTCCGCGTCGAGGTTTTATAGCCCCCCCGGGCCGTAGGCCCGCCGACTGGCTGTGTAAAAGGGGCGGGGTCGAATCTCGCCCCGCTCGCTCAGGCGTGGCGGCCGCACTCAGCCGAGCACCGCTGGCCCGCGCTTGTTGCTGGCCGCTGCCGCCAGGGGCGGTAACGCCCCCCTGACGTGCTCCTGTGGCGGCACATTCAATCATGTGCGGCCGGCCACGACACCCTCCGCGCCCAATTGCGTCGTATACGGCGCAAAACGCACCCTCCTGGTGCTCCTCCGGGGGCGCAACTGCGCCCTGGGTGTCTCCACTGCTCCTTCTCCTCCTGGCTCGCTGACCTCCTCTGGTGGGGGTTCTGCTGTGTCCTGGCCGCTGGTCCCTGCGGCGGCTGTCTCCTGCGGGATGTAAATGGTTTCCCTCATCACTTTTTTATAGAACTCCTGTTGTGATACCTTGGGGAGTGAATCCACCCTGCTGGGGTTCACCCTGGGTCTCAACTGCCCCTGGTGGCGTGTCACTACCCTACCCTCTGTGCGGACTAGGTATGTCCTGTTCCCTTTTGCTGCCGTTACTATGCCCGGAAGCCAAGCTGGGCATTTTTTAAAAGAGGTACAATATACCATATCACCCACCTGGAATCTTGGTTGCGTTCCCACCGACCTGTAAGGATCCACCGGGCTTAGCAGTGACAACAACGTTCTCGGTTGTCTCCCGTGAAGTACCTCGGCAGGGCTCCTGCCGTCCGCGCCTGGCAAGGTGCGGAAGGTGACCAAGACCCGCAGCAGCGCTCTGGACCTGTGCGTACCTGCTGCGCGCGCTTTCGACATGGCTGTCTTGAACGTTCTCACGAACCTCTCCGCTTCCCCGTTCGATTGCGGGTGAAACGGCGGTGCACAGACATGCTGGATCCCATTGCTTGCGCAGAAATTCGCAAACTCTTGGGATGTGAATTGGGTTCCGTTGTCTGACACCAACGTGACCGGTAGCCCCTCGGTCACAAAAATTCTTTCTAGCGCGTTGATGGTCTGAGTCGACGTGGTGTTAGCCATTTCCACTACATATGGGTAATTAGACTTGGCGTCTACTACGACCAACCACATCTTGTCCCAAAATGGGCCCGCGAAGTCTACGTGTACCCGTTCCCACGGCTCACTAGGCTCAGGCCAGGGAACCAAATCCTTCCTCGGTGCGCTCTGATTTAACTGGCAGGCCTCACATCTCTTGAGCAACTGTACGATGTCGGAGTTCATCCCCTCCCAGAAGCAGTGACGACGCGCCAGCTGCTTCGTGCGGACCACCCCCCAGTGTCCCTCATGGAGGAGGTCCAATACGGTCTTCCTTAGTACCTTCGGGATGACGACTCTCGTAAATTCCTCTCCGGCTAAGAGCAACACTCCTGCCTTGCAAGTCAACCTGTCTTTCTTGTTATACCAGGATGCATTGCTCCTCAAGCACCTAAGTGGCCAGCCTTCCCTAACATAATTCCTCACTGCCCGCAGCTCTGGATCTTTATCCGTCTCCTGCGCGATTCTTCTGGCTCCCAATGGGAACTCCGACAATACCAGGCACTCTTCCGTATCAATCTGAAGGCACTCTTCCTCCAGCTTGTCGAACTCCAGGTCCGGACCTCCTGGCAACCTGGATAAAGCGTCCGCATTGGCGTGCTGCGTTGTGCTCCTGAAGTGGATCTGGTAATTGTAGTCTGACAAGAATAGCGCCCACCTTTGCAGTTTCTTCGCTGTGCTCTCCGGGATCCGTTTTCCAGGGTGAAATAGTTGCACTAGCGGCTTGTGGTCAGTAATTATATGGAATTTACTGCCATATAAATAATCGTTGAACTTTCTCACCGCGAAGATTATTCCTAACGCCTCCTTTTCAATTTGCGAATAATTTCTTTGATGTTTGTTGAGGGATTTTGACGCAAACGCAATAGGCCTCTCCACCCCATTGCTGTCCTTCTGCGATAACACCGCCCCAAGACCATACTCAGAGGCGTCCGCTGCTACCGTGGTGAGCCTACCCGGCACAAAATGATTTAACTTAACTGTTTTGACTAGTTCTTCCTTCAACCGGCTCAGAGCTCTTTCGCAGTCTTGGGACCATACGAATTTCACTCCTTTCTTCCTCAGCTTGTTTAGTGGAGCTGCGATAGTAGAAAAATTCCTAATGAACTTGTTATAATAGTTCACTTTTCCCAACTCAATTTTGACCATTAGTTTATCTTGCTTGCTGGTATCGAGCACTTGACTGATCATATCGATTTCCATGTTTTGCTCTTGTTTCTTGTACCGCTCCGCGTGCCTCTTTTTTCCGCATACTTCCCTAATGTGGCCCACTTTCTTGCACCAAAAGCACTGCGCGTTTCTGAACCTACATTGTTCTCTTGCATGTAACCTCTCACAGTTTTTACACGACTTCTTTCTTTGCACACTGTCACTGTCACTTCCACTGCCACTGGCTCTCTTGAACACTGGTTTGCCGCTGGGTCGGGGGTTACGCCTCCACTCACAGTGGTTGCCGCCTTTGTTGCGGTAACCTTTCCCGGCACTGTCACTATACTCACTGGAGTCACTGTCGGTCTCGTATTCTTTTGCCGTCTTTCCGCTGCGTACCGACCCACTGTTTCTGATGTGGTGCAAGTGCGACTCTGCTGCGATCTGGCGAGCTGTCTCACAAGTCATTTCGTACGTCTTACATAGGTTGTGTATTTCCTCTAATGAAGGGTTATCACTCTGTAAGGCTTGAAACCTAATTTTCTCTTCCGGTGTGTGTAGCACTACCATGTCCCTTATTAAAGTCTCCGCGTATGACACTTCCTTATCTGATGGCGGGCACTTGAACTGACAATGCCGCGCCAGCCCGGCTAGCTCTGTAATCCACTCACTGTGTGTTTGCCCCTCACTTTTTCTGCACTGAAAAAATTTGAACCTAGCTGCTACCACATGAGGCACTTTGTTGAAGTAATTGTTGAGCTTCTCTAGCATTTCTGCCCATTTGACACTCGATATTTCTCTCTCTGGGAACAGTTTTTTCACTAGGTTGGTCACCTTGTTACCTACGCAGCTCAAAAAGAACGCCTTTTTCATTTTTGCGTCTCCTACCTTGTAACACAGTAGGTGCTGCTCCAACCTGTGTATGTACTCGGCCCATTCCTCTGCATCCGGCCGGAAACCAGGGAACTGTGGAGGGGAGCGGGCACTGACCGCCTCCAACAATGCCGCCATCTGCCTATCAGCCTGTTGTTGCTGCTGCTGCATCTGCGTTGTTGTAGCTCGAGCTGCTTCTGCTGTTGTTGCATCTGTTGTTGCTGTTGCTGCTGCATCTGCTGTTGTTGCAACTCGAGCTGCTTCTGCTGTTGTTGTATCTGTGCTTCCGCCAGCCGCCGCTGCTGCTGCATCTGTTGTTGCTGTTGCTGCATCTGTTGCTGCATCAGCGTAATTAAAGTTGTTATTTGTTCGGACTCCATGTCGTTGTTTTCTCCTCGTCGCCAATTTGAAGTGTCCAAGTTACAAACACAAAGGTTCAATAAACAATTTATTGCGAAACAGGTACAGAGCTATAGTGCCGGATATCCTGGAGAATTGGTACAGAGACAACACAGTTGTCGTAAAGTCCAGAAGATGTACCCAATGTATGCCGAGTCCGTTCGCAAAACTAGAAAGAAGAGTCCGTTGGTCGTAGCCATGTCGGTACCATCGCACTTCACCGTAACCACCACTTAAACACTGTCTCGACGCACTTTCACCGCTGCTCGCCGCGTTCACTCACTCGACTGCCGCTCAGCTCCGTGCGTCGAAGGTTTTATAGCCCCCGAAGCTGTAGGCCCGCCGACTGGCTGTGTAAAAGGGGCGGGGTCGAATTCGCCCCGCCTGCCCAGCGTGGCGGCCGCACTCAGCCGAGCAATCGCTGGCCTGCGCTTGTTGCCGGCCGCCGCCGCCAGGGCGGTAACGCCCCTGACGTGCTCCTGTGGCGGCACATTCAATCATGTGCGGCCGGCCACGACAATACTGTCCAAACTGACCCGCAGCGCCACATTCGCAGTGACGCAAAGTTTGTGCGGTCCGGCAGGGGCGGGGGAGTGGAGGGAGGCGTCTGGGAAGGGGTGGGGGCTGGCGGCGGAGTGGAAGCACTGCCTACTAATGCTGCCGGCGGGGGATAACCAATAAAACTTGATTAGAGTCGATGAGCCGGAAAATGGGCGCTGGGGGCTGCCGATGGAGAGCGCCACGTGGAGGTATTCGTTCAGACGCCCGCCGCTAGGGAGCTCTGCGGGCTTAAGAGTCCGTCGTTGGGATCGATTGGAGGGTTAAAGGCGGAGAGAAGACAATAACAAACTCGAAAAAAGTTTCTGGTTTTGATAATATTGTTGCTATCAGCTAGTGGCAGCGAAATGTAAGTACAATACATTGATTTAAATAAAATTTTATGAGATTCACTAAAAGACTAGGCTATAAACAAAACTAAAACCAAACGTAAAGGCCTAGGCTATAAAGCAAATTTATCTAAATTAACGAATACGAAAGATTGTTAGCAGCCGCCATTTTTAATAGACACACTTTTTAGACACAGAACATTGGCAAAATTGGACATTTTTTCAATCTAATTTAATGTTTCCTCCTCGTATCACGTCGAAACGACTTTAATAATGAACTTTACATCAGTCAAAACATCTACGTTTGATTAAAAAACAATTCCTTTTAACTAGTCTCCTTCAAATTAAGTATTTGTTGCAAAGTTTCTATAATCTTTAAGGAACAGAAACTGTGCACAACCAAAGCTTACCTTAGAAATTTCATTTTCTGAGTATTCTTACCCATTATAATGAAATCAAACGTTTCCTCAGTATGTGCAGCTATTGACGTTTATATGCGATTCGTTTTTGGTTAACAGTTGTAAGTATTGACATGAAGTGAAGTAAAACATATGGCAACTATAATAGACCACGCTGGACATCCTAAATTGTCGATGTAGCAGCTTGCACTGCCCAAAAGGTCCGGCTGAGATTTTTTCGGCAATGTTCTAAAGAGAAGGGTTTTCGATTTATATCTGTAATTTATTCGCTTTGTGTCCAGCCATGGAGATTAAAATTGGATTACACAGATGTTTTATTACTTACATACCAGATTTTATGATTTGGCAGGGAAAGAGATGATTGTTTAATGTACAGAAGAAAGTTAATTTTCAACATGTGTATGAGATAAATTAACTTTTTGTTTTTCCATCGAAACGATGTTCTCTGACCTTTGTGTCGTTGGAATTTTGGCAGATTCTTCAATAAAAATATTACTAAGAGAATAGCAAAATAATGGTATAGATATCACGAAATCCCTACACACTATTTGAGTAACTTGACTGTGATCGATTGATTTTTTCGTGTTTCCAGGCTCGTCAACTGCTTTGGTCAGTAGTCCCGTTAGTGTAGTGAATGTTTTTTCTCTGGAGATGGCGGTGATCTTAGTGGGGTTTACAGGACTCTCCCACAAGTGGGGCACCGCCCCAGCCGGGACAAGCTTTAAGCTCCCGACCGGTCTCCCGGGATATGTAGTAGTGTAGTGCATGTTAGTGTGTGTGTAAAGGGAGAGGATAGGACAAGGAAGGGAAAGGGCAGATCACGCGCAGTCCGTGGCCCGTTTGGTAGGGTACTGCCCCGGCATTCGCCTGGTGTTGATCGAAGAAACCACGGAAAACTACCGATCAGAGCAGCCAGCCGCTAGAATGCTCCTCCAGACAGTGACTGAATTCGACCTAGCTGAAAAGCCAGTGTCGAAAATCCTGCCGCCGTGGGGAGTGGGAACCTAAAACCTGCCGGTCAGAGGCGCTGCAGTGACATCAGTTGATGCACTGAGCTACCGCTCCCGGTTTGTCTGTGCGTGAGTGCGTATGTGCGGTTCCGTCACTCACCAATAGACCACTTCCCGTCCGCCAATCGTCATTTGACGCACTTTGGATAACCTGATGGGGAACTGATATTTTTTTTTTTTTGGATCCGGCCAGAAGATTCAAAGAAGCTTCCCAAAACGTGTTGTCGTGTGTTTTGTCGCTGCAATCTTAAAAAGTATGCCGAGAATTAAACCAACGCTATCTAAATAGATCTACGTGGGTGGTGTTAATTAAACTCCAATACCCAAAGGCATTTTACGCTCAATATGCCATAATTTTCTTTCACGACGTTGGTAAAACCGGTGTTGATATTTTTAAGAGAACAAGTGAATTGCGCGGCATATTTCATTTTAATTTTTAACCGTAGACCTATTGCCATTAGCAAAACTAAGCAAAGGTAGGGCAATTACTAGCAGACTTCATAATATTTTATTGAACAAGAATATTAGAAAGCAAACTAAGAGACAAGTAATCAAGACAATGGTGGAGAGTTGTGTGAAACACGGATCTGAAATTTGGGTTAAAAAAATATGCAATAAACTCTCGGTTAAATGGTATGGAAATGAGTTTTTGGAGACGAGGTTGTCAGTATACCCTGTTTGATAGAATACCAAACGAAGAAATAAGACAGATAATGAAGATAGAGAGACAAGTCATCAAAAATGTAGAATCCAAACAACGTCAATGGTATGGCCATCTAATGAGAATGCTTGCTTACAGAACACCAAAAATTGTCTTTGAGTGGATTCCTTTCGAAAGAAGAAATCGAGGAAGGTCAAGGAAATCCTGAAGTCCGTCATCGACTTGACAATGAAGAGACGAAGAATAGAGGAAGATGCTTGGCGGAATAAGGAACATTGGCGTGTAGAGTGCGAGAAACGGTCATCGGTGTAAATACTCAATAATAATAATAATAATAATAATAATAATAATAATATTATTAATAACAATAATAATAATAATAATAATAGTAATAATAATAATAATAGTAATAATAATAATAATAGTAATAATAATAATAATAATAATAATAATAATAATAATAATAATATACGTTTTTTATTCCGCAAAATTCAGAGAAACGCTTAAAAATATTTTTGGCCAACTTTTCCCCTTTCTGGTCCCACTGTGCGCCGCCTATTGAGACGTCACGATGGTGACTCGTCCTTCGCCTCCGCTCTAGGGAAGTGCCTTAAAAACTAAACTATTATTTCTTAGCCATTAAAGTTTCGTAACTGTTGCGCAAAATAACAGTTATTTCGTTTGTCCCTTTATTGGCTGTTATCGGTTGAAATGCATTGAACTGCAATCTACTGGGCCTAATCCGAACTACTACAAGCTTTTATGGCAACCATTTTGTACGGTAACAGCTTCACTGGAGCTAATCAATCATGATTTGCTAGTGTTCAAATTATATATTCATTCATACATAATTCGTCATTATTACACACCATAAGTCACAATATTTTTATATTTTATTGTATTCACTACAATAAGAAGTTTATCCTTTAAATTAAGTCCGTCCAATATGCTTCTGTCCCATTGCTGCTTATGTGAGATCAACTAAAATCAAATGAGTTACGGTCATATAACTCGCATTATAATACTTGATAGTCGACCGTCATGAACACTTTAGCTATAGGCAAGCAAAAACACTGTTTCGCCTCATTATTTTTGGCACTTGTCATTTCACTATGCACAAGTTCAATACTTGACAGAATATTTGCAATTTGACCCGAATAACTTATTTTAGTAATATTCTATACACATTTGCTACACATAATATGAATTACTATTCATCCTTGGCAGTTCATCTAGTCTCGTTCATATCAGCTGCTTCTTTGTTCAAACGTTTGTCAAAGTACTGCAAGCAAGTGCCGTAAGGTAGCTGCACAAGCTTTACGGTGCTACCAACGTTATTTGTTTTCCGTGGTTTAACTCTTAGCAGTCGCCACAACTGATTTAACTCTTAGCAGTCGGTCATGTTAGGTTGCTGGTCATGGACCTGTTAAACTGTTATGAATAACAGCTATCACGAGTCAACTGTTTTTGTGATAACAGTTATAGAAGAAAAGCTGTTAAGCCCAACTCTACTCCGGTCCCGAAGGTTACACACCTCGAAGCAGCCATCCCCAATTCGCGCACCACATCGGCGGCGCCACATTCAATTACTATTACATATTTCACTAAATAAATTTTGGCATCAAAAATGTTGACTGGTTCTTATAGTTCTTTCGCCTAACCTCCTGCGTTGTGGTGTTACAACAGAAGTCTTATTGATCTTAATGATATCCCGCGTGGTGACGCGTGGCTTCAGCAGTAGTATTAGCATAATACATAATATCATTATTTCAAAATTATTGCCAATGAACGAAGTTTCTAGAAAGTAATATTTAAAATCGTATGATAGTATTAAGGAATCTTTAGGTCCAACACTTTTATTAGCAATAGAGGCGAACACATTTCATATTTGGGTTGAAACTAGCGATATTAACAGCTATCTTAACAGCTGATACTTATTAAAAGAATAATTTCACTTTTGAAGTTCATAATTTCCATATGTTGCATGCACAATGCAAACGACTAATATAAATGATGTTCTCTGTTCTCCGCAGGTCAATCGTACAACGTAATCCATGACCTACTGTTTTGTTGTGAAGAGATTAAATTGTAGTGTAGTCGTAGCTGTAATCCCCCCCCCCCCAAATTGAGTATTTTATGATTTGAGTATTTTATGATTTTATGATATCTTATTAGATAGTTTTCATTATGAAATCATGATAGGGCTGGTGACTGATACATTTTATTAAAGAAAATAAGTAAATAATTTATTATAAAAAATATTAAGTTATTATAAAAAAATGTATTAAATGTAAGGAACGTGTCAAGTTCTATTTAATCCAACGTATTTTTAACAGTTCTGAAGACAAAAATAGAAATAAAAACAAGATCATTTAAAATTGCTACTCAATGTAGGTTCTTCCTCATCATCTCATTTTAATTTTTTTCGTCAGTCTTGTCAAGTGCTAAATGAAGAAACCAAAAACCCACCCAATTTCCGTTGGCCTTTTCTGATGACCTTTTGCTGTCCCCTATTCGACCCCATACTCACCTCGTTATCTCTGGCAGCCATCCGCAATATTGACCTACATTATGATTTTGTCCTCATTCGCGTGTCCATTCCATTCCCCATCCCATTCAATCTTTCACCGACGTTGCAAAGCATGGAACGCAATGCCACGTCACAAATAGGTAGATCATGACTATAATGACTTAGATCGTGATTGCTACGATGATAATGAAAATTTACTTTGAAATATCTCTTTATAATTTGCACATTCTTTTGTACATCCTAGAGATAGATATGTTTATGGGAATTATATATTTCTTAGAATGGAACAAACATAAATCATCGCCATATTTATTTTGTTTACCAATCCAACCACCCCTTCGACGATGTTCTCTATGTATAATAATCAAATCATACGCCAATGTTTGAAGTATTCTTGAAAAATAGTCACGTCTTGCGCTGGAACTCCAGTCAGCACACAAAGAATATACTATATTGTCTCTTATTCCCACCTCTTAATTTCATCCTTAATATGCACGTAATTTGGAATGTATCTGATAAATAAGAACTTTAAAGTATATCTGAACATAAGTAATATTTCAAATAATAATTGTTTAAAATTAATGTCTTACATAGGCATACATATACTTTTATTCTCGGAATATACTTAAAATATGATTATAAGTATGAACTCGTCGGTTTTCGGTGAATTTACTCTTCCAAAATCTCCCCCAGTAAGGCATCTCAACGATTCACAGAAGTGTGTATCTGAATAGAAGATCGAGTTAAGAAAATGAAGGAAAGATCGTGTATGGTTCGTGGCCTGTTTGATAGGATAGGCTCCGGTATTCGCCTAGTTTTGATTGGTGAGGACAAGGAAAAACGCAAATGGTACGCATACTACTGAAATAATACAGGAGATGATTAAACAACAGCACTAACGAGACAGAAGATAGCAAGATTCAAAACTGGTTGATATGAAGAGATATTGGGCAGAGAATTTTAAAACAAAATAATTCATGATTTGAAACTACTCTTTACATCGGAACTTAGAGTTTGGAAAATTTTCAATGGTTCTAATACTAAGATTACATTCTTTGTTGAACTTAAGAATTCAATTATAGAGTACATGAACACAACTCACGTGACGGGTTTTATAAAGTGAAAAGGAAAATATAAATGAATAATCCGAATGAATTTGGATGAGATTCTCGATGACAGTTAACAAAAGTCTCTATAACTTTATTTCAACATCTCCAGACCTATTAGATAATAACATTTTTATTATTTATATTTCATTTCAGGGAATCATTTTTAATAAAAAATCGTAATATGAGACTTTGTATATTATCACAAAAGAATTTTTCATTGTCCTAAGTAAATTATCGTATTGCAATGCTAATTTCTTTTGATCTTGAAAACAAAGCGAATCTACACACCATGAACGGTAAAACTGACTTAACAAACACTAAAAAACTTGCATATAGACGTCATGTTTTGATCTAATGACAATTCTAAATGCAAAAATATGCAGATTAAAAGCTGCATTCGAGAACATCGCACGCCTAGATGTAGATTACGGGCCGAAGCTGCGTAGCGCCCAGTTGTGGAACGATGCAGGATACATCCGGTGGCGTTATGCATATATCCCATGAAATATTTACGCCTCCAATCAGTAGCGCCGCGCATTTCCAGACATAAAAGCTACTTTATGGTGAATTTAAAACGTGAGCCTCATACCGCAACGGCAACATGCTCTGATTTCTCTTTGTATTCTTCCTGCGGAACAGGCTGGTTACTTCATGGTTTGAATAGAATGCGATGTGATGAAATGTTTCAGTTTTTTTCTATTCAAATGTATTGTGTCCTTCTTGTAATTCTTGCGTGCAATTCTTGAAAATACGAAATTTTACTACTCACTCTAGTGTGATATAATACATCACATACAGTGAATATTATACAGTGGATAATTGAGTGAAGTGCGTTATTTATTATATAAATAATTATTTTTGTGCATTTGTTAACCCATTTAATACTTGTAATTTGTGTATCGTATTTCTTGTAATATATTTGAAACCTCCCCTTTTTTCTTGGAATACGCCCCAAACGTCAGCTGATAGTTTACATTGGGTTCTAATCATGTGTTAACTACCATACCCGACGTGCGTTTGTACGCCCTGTTGCAAATATGTATATTACTTCGGTTTCTTTTTGATGTTTTGTTAGTTTTAAATTGGAGTGTCTCAATGTTTTTACGATATCGAGTGCTGTTTATGTTTTTCTTTGTAATGTTCTTATTTCTTTGTAGTATTTTTTTATAATATTCCATAGTAATCATTTCTTAATTTCTCTGTTACGTAGTCTAGCCTGGGAATGGGGAAAAGTGAGTTCCCCGAAATGTCGCTCTGTAATTTCCAGAAAAAAGTGTATATATATATATATATATATATATATATATATATATATATATATATATATATACTAGCTGAAGTACCCGGCGTTGCTCGGGCATTTATTACAGTAAAATATTATACAGGAAGAGGAATTCAATCTTTTCATGCCCTGCGTCGGGACTTATCTCTATATCTTCCATTGTATCCCTTCTCAGCCCTACTCCCTGCCATGCTCTGCCCGGCCACGCCACGATAGCTGTCTTCTCTTGGCCCCCATTTGGAAATTTCCCGATTACCTTGCTCACTTTTCCACAAATAATGACATTTCTCTTATATGAAGTTCCAGCTTCTAAACATTCACTTTATAACTAAAAGCAATAAACAAATCTAAACTACAAAATAAAATACTTGTACTCACATATAAACTTTTTGTGGAGTTTTATATATTCCAACACTATCAAAACTGTCACGTTGTCACACAACTTATCCTGTTCCAAACTTTATCCAAATCCAAACTTAATCCTTTATCCAAACTGTCACACAACTTATCCTATTTTTATATTTTTTCTTCTATTGTATTCATAAAAAAAGTTTTGAAATTGATCTGTCAACTCGTGACCTTGAAGGCACTTACTGTTTTAAGCTGAGTATAACATGCGGAAGTTCATGCACGGGTACGGTAGTAGGTAGATCCGGAGTAATAGTTATAGATGTCATAACGTAATTGATGATTCATAATCATAAAAATAAATGAAAATACTTGTATCTATTCTGAAACATAATTACCAGTTTTTATAATTCTAAAGATGACAAAAATATATATGTTTAATGTCCTGTGTGATAGTAACACGTAGTATAAAACTTATTTGTTCAGGTAAATCAATTCATCATACGACTGATACAATAGAAAACTAATGATCCACCAACATTACATTATCTGTAAATAATAAATTGACAATGCACTGAGCCACATAACAAAACAATATTAGCATCATTATTTTATCTCAAGTGATAGAGATTATGGATCCTAAAATATGAATAATAGAAACCAAGGACTCCCAACTATTATTTGCTTAGACAAAAGTATTTTTAGACAAATTAATTTTTGCTTATTTTAGTTTTGAAAAATTTTTTGTTTGAAAACTCATTCATTTGAAAAGTTTTGAAAACTCATTCATTGGGAGCAATTTATATGCAAGATAACTTTACAGATTAGTCTTAATATGTAAATGATCATTCCTAAATTACATACCACTGCACAGAAATCCATCACATATTGAAGAAAAAATTTTACTGGGTTTACAAAAACATAAATTACTTTCCATTTTTCCAATTGGTAGAGGAGAGCTGAATAACAGAAACAAAGAAGTCCCAAATTTTTTTATTTGCTTAGGCAAAATATTTTTAGATAAATTAATTTTTTACAATTATTTATTGAAAAATATATATGAATTCATTCATTAGGAGCAAGTGACATGCAAAACAACTGCACATATTAGTCTTAATATTGTAATGATCATTGCTTAATTACCAACCACTGCACTAAACTTCTTCACATACACAAGAAAAACGTACAACTGCAATTAATATGACAAACAACTGTACAGATTAATCTTAATATGTAAATGATCATTCCTAAATTACACACCACTGTTCAAATATTGAAGAAAAATATTTACTGGATGGAGTGAAAACATATACACATTTTCCATTTTATCATTTTGAACCTAAGAACTGTGTAAATAGTCAAATTGAGAGTCCTAATGAACAGCTGCCCTACTACTTAGAGAATTATTCACATTTCTCCCCTTCTTGCAGTATTGTTTTCAATGGGGCGAGTAAGTACTTCAGCAAGTCGATCTTCCTTCTGAGTAACCGATTCAAAATTTTAGTAGACTGCCCATCTCTTGGCATTTGTAATATGTTTTGACAATTGTGACAGTCGTTTAGTCAAACAATTCAGTTGTCACAAATTTCTGTAAAAGAAGACGTTTAGATTGTATACGATATGTGTATATTGTACATTGTACATTACTGTATATTCTGTACTGTATATTATTGTACTTTTTATTCTCTCAACCTACCTCAATTATTAAAAACTTTCAAACTCACAATGATTTCTCGCCACTTAGTATATAACACGGACAAAGAGCAATACATGAACATTGACATTATTTACCACTTCAGTTACGGCTTTCTTTCAAATATTCACACAGGGACATTACATAACCTTATTCAAACTCTAAGGAATTTCGCAATAATTCTGGACATTGATGAAATGAGTAGTAGATCTCAGACGTCATCCTCTGGTGGCGCGCAGCTAAACTATTGACATTGATTTGACATTGACTTGAATTTATGATGTAGGCTAGGCGAAAAATGACCAGAAAAGTAATTATTTTGAAAATATATTACCATTTATGTTTGTAAATCATAGCCTATAGTACTCCAGCCTTTTAAAGGGTGCTAGCACAAAAGTTTCATCAGCATTGGTTCAGTAGATTCAGAGATTACCGCGCTGGAAGACAACGCACTTCTGTCTTTATATATTAGTATAGATATAGATATAGATATAGATATAGATATAGATATATATGGGATGAGAAGTAGAGAAGTGAATTCTATGCACGTTTTCAAAATTCTGCGATCCCATGCCTAATATATTAGTTGAATTTTGAAAATAGAAAAAATTGAACGTTTTTTGCAAGGATTGTTAACAAAAGTATTCGCTCCAATCTAATAAATTCTATTTTCAAGGGCAAATCAGCAATAAATTTGGGCTCTTATTCCTCATCATGTTCATCGTCAAGGAAAAATACTTCCTTCCACCACAACATGGAGAACGATAATTTGAATAACTATATTTCCCATTGAATCCTAGAAGACGTGTTCAGATAATTAAGTTACATTTATATTCAAAAGCAAAACAAGAGGTCATCTCAACATTTACTCAAAGTATCAAGAAAATTGGATGAGAAACTTATCGAGATGGGCGTCATTGACCCAGAGGCTGCGGTATTTGCTGTTCACGTGTTGCGTAATGTAACAGCACCTTTTTTGATATTCTGGGTAGAATATAAAGCACTATCGTAGTGGGTAACCTTGTGCACTATAAGTTATTGCAATATTTGTGAAGAATGTTTTTTCTAAATATTTAATTAAATGCAGTGTTTTACAATAGTATTTTATTTGTTGTTCTTAGCAGTGTGCCTGCTACTGTTTTGAAAATAATTTTGAATAGTTTTGTACCACAACACATTCGCTGGTTTAGGTCACTAGTCGTTTTTCACTTCTTGAAAAACAAAGTAATCTTGACTTCATAAAATGTCTACGAGTTGTCTAAGAGAATTTCACCAGATCCGTAGCTTTACAAACTTTCTTGCAGATCAATTTCGTGAGCCCTCGAATATATTACTTCGACCAATTATACGATTCCAACGAGGAAATTCTATTTTCATCTCGACGTCATTTCCTTGTTCCACACCCCTGTTCTCTTCATGGCGAGTGTCTGAACAAAGTCTTCCTTCACTCAAACTAATTTGCGGAGCTCCTATTAGAACCAAACTCTCGTGAAAGTTGGCCGGTGCAGCAAGGCGTGGTGGATCGTGGCAGCCTTCGTTGCTGGGGAATTAATGGAGTCAGCGGTCTTATTTTCGAAAGATGCCTAGGTGCGTCTTACTGCAGGTCCTGGAGAGGCGATAGATCCGACTTTAACAAGTCTGTGGGATGTCTTCCTTAGTTTGCTTTCATTGGTTGAAATGTTGGGACCTATTCACCTCCTCGAGAAACTGGTGGTATTTCTCTTTATTCTCCAAACCTGCTACGTAATCTGACACTAATTATATGTATCACATCGTATAAAAAACTTATATTGCAATACGAACAGTACTCATTGAATACTATAGGGCTAATTTTCATTTTCAAAATTCCAAGGTCCGAATGACGTCTTGCCCCGCTTCTTTTCTGAAGCATGTAAAATTATAATTCAATATTTCCTGGATTAACAGTAGTGTCAAATGTATAAATTGAAAGATAACAAGTATGTTGCAGGAATAAAATTACTGTAAATAAGTAATAAAGTCAACGTTTTCAACTAATGTTGCTTTAAGACCAAGAAATATTACTAAGTAATATTAAATAACAGCATAGCAAAAGTTTCTCCATACTGCAAATGTAAATTAATCCAGAAAATCAATTATTAAAAACCGAAACTTTACAAAATTTTAAAATATTTCTATGTTAAAAGTTTAAAAAAATCTCAGCTAGAAAGTCACTTCAATCAAAAAGAGACATCCACAAAAATTACATTTTAAAGTAAACGCCCATAGCCGTTTTCTTGTCGCATCCCCAATATATTTTTAACGATCAAACATTATTTGATTTAGCCATCAGAAGTGGTAAAAAACAACCATCAAGAACCACAATCAAATTTACTTTCTAAGACCACGAATTATTCTTCTCGTTGACTTCGCATCCCCCGCGATCCTTGCGACCCGTCCTCCGCGGGCGGGCGGCCATTTTAAATGCAAATGGCGCGTGCCGGCGCCGCGCCGCGCGGCATTTCCATGACAGACGAAGAGGTCGAGGCGCCTCGCCGTTTAGGCTGGCGACGTAAGCAATGCATGCCGGGACACGCGCCCCTCGTTTAAATTGGTAATACCTCCGCAAACAGCGCCGCGCGCTGGCACGTCGGTCGATCGCCCTCGGCGGCTCCCTGTCGCACGCCCGCCCGCCCGCCCGCCCGCTCCGCCCGCCCGCTCGCCCGCTCAGCTCGCCCGCCGCCCGCCCGCCCGCCTGCTTCGCCCGCCCGCTCGCCCGCCCGCTCGCCCGCCCGCAAGCGCGCCCGCCTGCAAGCCTGCCCGCCCGCAAGTCGCGTTCCCGCCCGCTCGCCCGCAAGCTCGCCCGCCCGCCCGCTTCGCCCTCGCCCGCTCGCCTGCCTGCTCGCTCCGCCCGCTCGCCCGCCCGCTTCGCCCGTCTGCTCGCCCGCCCGTTCGCCCGCCCGCTCGCCCGCCCGCTCGCCCGCCCGCTCGCCCGCAAGCTCGCCGCCCGCAAGCTCGCCCGCCCGCAAGCTCGCCCGCCCACTCGGCCGCCCGCTCGCCCCTCCGTCGCGGGAGGTCTCCTAGCCCGCTCCGAGGAGCGGCCGCTTAATTAGGTTCGTTAGTTCGGAATCAAACGCTAGCGAAGTATTTACTAGCAGGTAGTTCCTAGTACTTTGCTGGGAATTCTCACAGGGCTAGAAGAGGCCCCTTTAGATGGAAATTAACGTCTACTTGAGTTACTAGTCAACTCGTTGTGGAAGAAATAGTAAAGTGGTGTTTGTACCTTTAATGATGATTGATTACTAGTGATTCCGGGCGCATCAACTGCTTAGACCCCGAAAATGTAGTGTGTATGTCTTTGCTCGGAAGGAGGAGGTGATTTTGCCTCGCTGGATGGTGAAATCCGACGCCAACCTACCGTCGGCTAACGTGGTTTTCCTCAGTAAGGCATCTCCCTCCAGCAAGGCACCACCCCAGCCGGGATAAGGCCTCTCGCAAGTGTGGTACTGCAGTTCATGTGAGTGTGCGAATAAGTAAGAGGTGAAGAAAGTACAAGGAAGAGGAAGGAATGATGGCCCGTGTCTAGCGTGGCCCGTGGCCCGTTTGGTAGGGTAGTGCTCCGGCATTCACCTGGTAGTGATCGGAGTAACCATGGAAAATACACATCGGAGCAGCCGGTAACTAGAATTTTCCTTCAGTGTGTTGGAGTGTAAAATTGAAGTGTAAAACGCAAGTTTTTCTACGGATGTCAATCAATTTACCCTGAACACTTAGTACAAATAAAAAAAAACGCGTTTTGTAGCTTCTTAAAGAAGCTATTATGAAGCTTAAAGAAGCCACATTATGCTTATGAATATTGACTTAAATTGTCCATGCAACTTCTCATAGATGATAAAGATGTTTTGAGACTTTTTCCAGTCATTTATATCCGATTTTGACCCTTACAATCCACAAAAAAGAAGGAGAAAATAAAAAATGTTAATTTTTTACTTCTTTTATTAAGAATATTTCATGGTCAGACGCAAATCATAAAAAGGACTAAATAAAAAGTTTTCAGTATCAAGGACCCATAATACATGCATTCCGGATACACGTGTTAGAGGATATTTTGTGCTTATTCTTATTCATTTAGGAACTGGATTTATCCACTTTTTCGTCACCATGACCCAGATATGAGAGTTTAATGCGAAAATGTCGCTGCTCTTCATACTTACTAAGCTTCTTACTGCGTAAGCAGAAGCGCAAAAGTTGTACAAATTTACAAAAACCAAACAAAATATCTTACTAACGAAAAAAATAAAAAAATTAAATCAACAAGAACAAATATTTTATTTTCGTCTTAATAAAAACATTACAAAATATTACAAAAAAAATTTCCAAAACATGATCAGAACTTCGGTTAAAGTACACATCACAAACGTGCAAAGCTTGATTCTGAAAACCACAAAAGTTGAAATATTTGTTACAGTATAGTAAGCGAAATTCTGAGATCAGTGTAGACCCTCTTCTCTCTTTCTACCCGTGTATAACTACAAAAAGAGTATCGTTCGTCGGTTTAGAAAATGATTATTGTTCGTGAAGCTTCCTCAAGCTCGAAGCTCACTAATAAAGCCGCGAGGTATATAAAAATCACCAACCGCCAGGAGACGAGTTTTATAAACATGTTGACAGCATCGACGATTAGGAATCGTAGTGCAGATGAACCAGAAAGACTAGCAGCATAGCCGCTTAGCTTAGCTCCATTGCCCGGTATTCCAGGAAATATATTTATAAGACTCCTGGGCAGCTTTGAGGCTTATTATTTTATGTGCATGCAAAGCTAAAAGCCCACCAGCATTGCCGCTGGACTTTTCTACAACCTCCAGTCCCATGGGGAATATAAATATAAAACTGTTGAGTCTCGTGTCCTATTATATGTCGTATTTGCCAGGTTAGAAGCCCACCAGCATTGCCACTGGGTCTTCTCTAACCCCGGTCATCCGGGAAATAAGGCTGTTGAGCAGGTTCATTGCTTATTGTGTGTCGTTCGTGTGATGCTTAAAACACCCACCAGTATAGCCGCTGGGCTCTTCTCCAGCCTCCACTCTCATGGAGAATATAAATATAAAGCTGTTGAGTTTCGAGGTTTATTATATGTCGTGCTTGCTAGGATAGACGCCCACCAGCATTGCCGCTGGGCCTTCTCTAACCCCGGTCATCCGGGAAATAAGGCTGTTGAGCAGGTTCATTGCTTATTGTGTGTCGTTCGTGTGATGCTTAAAACACCCACCAGTATAGCCGCTGGGCTCTTCTCCAACCTCCACTCTCATGGAGAATATAAATATAAAGCTGTTGAGTTTCGTGGCTTATTATATGTCGTGCTTGCCAGGTTAGAAGCCCACCAGCATTGCCGCTGGGCCTTCTCTAACCCCGGTCATCCGGGAAATAAGGCTGTTGAGCAGGTTCATTGCTTATTGTGTGTCGTTCGTGTGATGCTTAAAACACCCACCAGTATAGCCGCTGGGCTCTTCTCCAACCTCCACTCTCATGGAGAATATAAATATAAAACTGTTGAGTTTCGTGGCTTATTATATGTCGTGCTTGCCAGGTTAGAAGCCCACCAGCATTGCCGCTGGGCCTTCTCTAACCCCGGTCATCCGGGAAATAAGGCTGTTGAGCAGGTTCATTGCTTATTGTGTGTCGTGCGTGTGATGCTTAAAACACCCACCAGTATAGCCGCTGGGCTCTTCTCCAACCTCCACTCTCATGGAGAATATAAATATAAAGCTGTTGAGTTTCGTGGCTTATTATATGTCGTGCTTGCCAGGTTAGAAGCCCACCAGCATTGCCGCTGGGCCTTCTCTAACCCCGGTCATCCAGGAAATAAGGCTGTTGAGCAGGTTCATTGCTTATTGTGTGTCGTTCGTGTGATGCTTAAAACACCCACCAGTATAGCCGCTGGGCTCTTCTCCAACCTCCACTCTCATGGAGAATATAAATATAAAACTGTTGAGTTTCGTGGCTTATTATATGTCGTGCTTGCCAGGTTAGAAGCCCACCAGGATTGCCGCTGGGCCTTCTCTAACCCCGGTCATCCGGGAAATAAGGCTGTTGAGCAGGTTCATTGCTTATTGTGTGTAGTGCGTGTGATGCTTAAAACACCCACCAGTATAGCCGCTGGGCTCTTCTCCAAGCCTCCACTCTCATGGAGAATATAAATATAAAGCTGTTGAGTTTCGTGTCTTATTATATGTCGTGCTTGCTAGGTTAGACGCCCACCAGCATTGCCGCTGGGCCTTCTCTAACCCCGGTCATCCGGGAAATAAGGCTGCTGAGCAGGTTCATTGCTTATTGTGTGTCGTTCGTGTGATGCTTAAAACACCCACCAGTATAGCCGCTGGGCTCTTCTCCAACCTCCACTCTCATGGAGAATATAAATATAAAGCTGTTGAGTTTCGTGGCTTATTATATGTCGTGCTTGCCAGGTTAGAAGCCCACCAGGATTGCCGCTGGGCCTTCTCTAACCCCGGTCATCCGGGAAATAAGGCCGTTGAGCAGGTTCATTGCTTATTGTGTGTCGTGCGTGTGATGCTTAAAACACCCACCAGTATAGCCGCTGGGCTCTTCTCCAACCTCCACTCTCATGGAGAATATAAATATAAAGCTGTTGAGTTTCGTGTCTTATTATATGTCGTGCTTGCCAGGTTAGAAGCCCACCAGCATTGCCGCTGGGCCTTCTCTAACCCCGGTCATCCGGGAAATAAGGCTGTTGAGCAGGTTCATTGCTTATTGTGTGTCGTTCGTGTGATGCTTAAAACACCCACCAGTATAGCCGCTGGGCTCTTCTCCAACCTCCACTCTCATGGAGAATATAAATATAAAGCTGTTGAGTTTTCGTGTCTTATTATATGTCGTGCTTGCCAGGTTAGAAGCCCACCAGCATTGCCGCTGGGCCTTCTCTAACCCCGGTCATCCGGGAAATAAGGCTGTTGAGCAGGTTCATTGCTTATTGTGTGTCGTGCGTGTGATGCTTAAAACACCCACCAGTATAGCCGCTGGGCTCTTCTCCAACCTCCACTCTCATGGAGAATATAAATATAAAGCTGTTGAGTTTCGTGTCTTATTATATGTCGTGCTTGCCAGGTTAGAAGCCCACCAGCATTGCCGCTGGGCCTTCTCTAACCCCGGTCATCCGGGAAATAAGGCTGTTGAGCAGGTTCATTGCTTATTGTGTGTCGTTCGTGTGATGCTTAAAACACCCACCAGTATAGCCGCTGGGCTCTTCTCCAACCTCCACTCTCATGGAGAATATAAATATAAACTGTTGAGTTTCTTGTGTCTTATTGATATGCTGTGTTGCCAGTGTTAGAAGTCCACCACATTTTGCCGGCCTTCTACTCATTGACTCAGAAATGGGAATGTTAGAATTGTCGCTATTAAATGTCTGTGATGCTTAACCACTTAAGGTAGCGCTGGCTCTTCCTCCAGTCTCCACTCTCATGGAGAATATAAATATAAAGCTGTTGAGTTTCGTGTCTTATTATATGTCGTGCTTGCTAGGTTAGACGCCCACCAGCATTGCCGCTGGGCCTTCTCTAACCCCGGTCATCCGGGAAATAAGGCTGCTGAGCAGGTTCATTGCTTATTGTGTGTCGTTCGTGTGATGCTTAAAACACCCACCAGTATAGCCGCTGGGCTCTTCTCCAACCTCCACTCTCATGGAGAATATAAATATAAAGCTGTTGAGTTTCGTGTCTTATTATATGTCGTGCTTGCTAGGTTAGACGCCCACCAGCATTGCCGCTGGGCCTCCTCTAACCCCGGTCATCCGGGAAATAAGTCTGTTGAGCAGGTTCATTGCTTATTGTGTGTCGTGCGTGTGATGCTTAAAACACCCACCAGTATAGCCGCTGGGCTCTTCTCCAACCTTCACTCTCATGGAGAATATAAATATAAAGCTGTTGAGTTTCGTGTCTTATTATATGTCGTGCTTGCTAGGTTAGACGCCCACCAGCATTGCCGCTGGGCCTTCTCTAACCCCGGTCATCCGGGAAATAAGGCTGTTGAGCAGGTTCATTGCTTATTGTGTGTCGTTCGTGTGATGCTTAAAACACCCACCAGCATAGCCGCTGGGCTCTTCTCCAGCCTCCACTCTCATGGAGAATATAAATATAAAGCTGTTGAGTTTCGTGTCTTATTATATGTCGTGCTAGCTAGGTTAGACGCCCACCAGCATTGCCGCTGGGCCTTCTCTAACCCCGGTCATCCGGGAAATAAGGCTGTTGAGCAGGTTCATTGCTTATTGTGTGTCGTGCGTGTGATGCTTAAAACACCCACCAGTATAGCCGCTGGGCCTTTTCTCCCAGCTCCACTTTCATGGAGAATATAAATATGTTGTTGAGTTTCGTGTCTTATTATATGTCGTGCTTGCTAGGTTAGGGACGCCCACAAGCATTAAGCCGCTGGCCTTCAACTTCATCATCCGGGAAATAAGGCTGTTGAGCAGGTTCATTGCTTATTGTGTGTAGTGCGTGTGATGCTTAAAACACCCATCAGTATAGCCGCTGGGCTCTTCTCCAGCCTCCACTCTCATGGAGAATATAAATATAAAGCTGTTGAGTTTCGTGTCTTATTATATGTCGTGCTTGCTAGGTTAGACGCCCACCAGCATTGCCGCTGGGCCTTCTCTAACCCCGGTCATCCGGGAAATAAGGCTGCTGAGCAGGTTCATTGCTTATTGTGTGTCGTTCGTGTGATGCTTAAAACACCCACCAGTATAGCCGCTGGGCTCTTCTCCAACCTCCACTCTCATGGAGAATATAAATATAAAGCTGTTGAGTTTCGTGTCTTATTATATGTCGTGCTTGCTAGGTTAGACGCCCACCAGCATTGCCGCTGGGCCTTCTCTAACCCCGGTCATCCGGGAAATAAGGCTGTTGAGCAGGTTCATTGCTTATTGTGTGTCGTGCGTGTGATGCTTAAAACACCCACCAGTATAGCCGCTGGGCTCCTCTCCAGCCTCCACTCTCATGGAGAATATAAATATAAAGCTGTTGAGTTTCGTGTCTTATTATATGTCGTGCTTGCCAGTTTAGAAGCCCACCAGCATTGCCGCTGGGCCTTCTCTAACCCCGGTCATCCGGGAAATAAGGCTGTTGAGCAGGTTCATTGCTTATTGTGTGTCGTTCGTGTGATGCTTAAAACACCCACCAGTATAGCCGCTGGGCTCTTCTCCAACCTCCACTCTCATGGAGAATATAAAGCTGTTGAGTTTTGTGTCTTATTATATGTCGTGCTTGCCAGGTTAGAAGCCCACCAGCATTGCCGCAGTGTCTTCTCTAACCCCGGTCATCCGGGAAATAAGGCTATTGAGCTTATTGTGTGTCGTGCGTGTGATTCTCAGCCCACCAGCATAGCTGCTGGGCTCTTCTCCGACCTCCTATCCTGTGGAGAATATAATTATAAATCTGTTGAGTGCCCCACAAAAAATAATTTTGCTAATAACTTGCACAGCAAGTATGAAAAAACGCTAGTTTATTTTCAATCGATATGTATATATACTCTTCATACGTACTTTATTTAGAAATTCCCATTTTTAGCTCCATTAGTAATAAAATGGAGTTATGACTTCAGAAATGAATAGAATGAATCCTGGACATACATTCAAATTTTATTCCAAATTAAAAGCTTTTTCCCTAAATACTGTTTGAGCGATCTTTTAATTCGCAAATATGCGTTCATTTTCAAAGAAGACTTCTTTGAGAAACGTTTTTAAATGTCATTAGGAGCACTACACTCTTCCACTTGAGAAAAGCAATTGAAGGGAAAAAATTACAACCGCGTTGAAAAAACCTTCTTTTATGGATTACCCACATTTCATTTAGATTTTTGCAAAAACTATCAATATTTTCCAAACAATTTACGTGAATTTAAAAAACTAATAAAACTAATATGATTTAAAGTGAATTTTAAAAACAACAATTTCTCAACATCCGGTCCAAATTGTGTATTTACTTTGTTAAACGGATAGAGCTAAACGCACTCAAGAACAGGACATGAACGACATGTTGATATAAAATTTTCTTTGTTTCAAAAATTGCACACATTTTGTATAAGTCTCTCACATGGTTAATATTTTCATTACAATTTAATGCATTTATGAGTATAAATGCTACGAATGATGTACGATAAAGCTTTTTAGAAACTAACGTTTTCTGTGAAAGTAAACCCAAAATTGGATTGTTTTAGAAACGCTCAAGGGCCATTTTCTCAAAAGTGGCTTTACATTTTCTACAAAAATTTGCAAATAAAAACAAAGGTCACCCTTTTTTTATATTTTTAAAATCATATTTCCATTCATTTATTTGGGGGCAGAATATTTTAGAAAATGTATAGAATTGTATTTTTTTAAAACTAATTTTTCTCCATATAAATGACATAAAATGTAAACTATGCAAAAGAATCAAAGAAATGTAAGTAGTATCAAACAAATGACATAACAAGTAAACTATGCAAAAGAATCAAAGAAATGTAAGTAATATCAAACAATAGAGCGGAGTACCTTGGTGTCCTAGCGTCTAGGCGCTACAAGTGATGTTCGTTCGACCTGTCTGAGGCTTCCAAATACCAACTCGCATGTGAAGTCCCGCATCACCCGGGAATCATCGCTTGCCAGAGCAAGAATAGTACGTGCGCGACATTGTTACAAACGTCTGATTGTTATCGCAATTTTTGTCACATTTCCTTTTTTTAAAAAATTTTATTACTTCTTGTTCGGCATTTCTGCCTTCCAAGGGTGTTTAAACATGATTTAAACAACTATAGGATTAACCATCCTCAGGTTTAAATGTCAATATAATATAGATAAATAGCTTGGCAAGTTATATTTTGTGTGTGTGTGTGTGTGTGTGTGTGTGTGTGTGAGAGAGAGAGAGAGAGAGAGAGAGAGAGAGAGAGAGAGAGAGAGAGAGAGAGAGAGAGAGACAAAGATATTTCCTGATTTTATTTATCCGAAGTTTTCCCATTATGAGCGTGAACATTTAGGAAGATGAAAATCAGTATTCCTGATTTTTTCATGAAAGAATATTTGTGAAAAGAGACAGATAAACGCATTAGATGATCGAAACGATCGATATGTTCACTCTAAAAAGTCACTATCACAGAAACAGTGTAAAGTGACGAAAACATTTAGTTAAACAAAAAATGAATTTTTAGCAAAAAAATCTAGTTGTCCCCTCTAGAATAATTATCTCTACAAATTAAAGTACTCGTAATATGTAAATGACGAAAAGAGATTTCTTTGGTTACACAAACATTAATTTTACTTTTCTGCAGGTTTTTTTCGCTTATAAAAGCATAAATTCTAATGTTCCGTAGAATTTTAAAAATCCAATATGTGCAAAAGAGATAACGGAAGTACACGATTTGTGGATCTCCTGTTACTTGCGTCAAGTGTCTTTGTCTCCGTCCGACTGTCCATCATTGGCGTCTTAAATATTCGTCAGTCCGATTTTCGCTGTTTACTGAATTTTTTCAAATTGTAAAAGTTAAACATGTTTTCGAACCCCTCGTACAACTACATTATTGAAGATAGTGATTTGTTTCTTTGACTGCATCTTGTTCTTCACAAATAGTTTTTTAATTAATATCAAGTATAGTTATGGAAAATATTTGTAGTTTTTGCGGAATTATCAGCAAAATATTGGCAGTTTTAAAGCATGATTTTTACTAAAACAGCTGCAGATAATTTCATTAAACTTGTACGGATTTATGAAAATGCACTGAATAACACAACATAGAAGCCATTTTCATATACTCTTTTGATTTTTCCAAATTACACAAACTAATTTGAATGATACTACGACTAATTTGTGAGTTCAAGAGCTTAAAATGATGTCTTATGAACTTTTCACTAAACTCATACATTTTTGTGTAAATGGGCTCAAAATCTCGCATTTTCAGAAACGCATGGTCTCATAAACGAATCAATAGTTTTCAACGAAAATTTGCGTGTATATTATCACTCATTTATAAACTTCTCAAAGTCATATTTGTATCATACTTTTAGGGAACCAAAAAATTGAGTAAGAAAGAGAAAAAAATGTATTTTATGTGACGATAGGAAACTGCAGCAGAGAAAAGTAAGGGGGTAAAACCGATAACAAGCGCAGACTAAAAATATTAAGAAAGTAACTAGTATGAGAAAGTCTATGTCACATTA
>BLKR01003188.1:130000-156934 GCA_011170035.1 Teleogryllus occipitalis | reverse complement strand
TATATATATATATATATATATATATATATATATATATATATATATATATATATAGTCTTCCAACGCGGTAATCTCTGAATCTACTGAACCAATGCCGATGAAACTTTTGTGCTAACTTCCTTTAAAGGTCTGGAGTACTATAGGCTATGATTTACAACCATAAACCGTAATATATTTACAAAATAATTACTTTTATCAACATTTTTGGCATAGCTTTACATCACAGATTCAAGAGCGCATCAATGTCAATAGTTTAGCTGTGCGCCACCAGAGGATGACGTCTGAGATCTACTACTGGTTTCGTCAATGTCCAGAATTATTACGACATTCATTGCACTTTGAATAAGGTTATGTAATGTCCCTGTATGAACGATGGTGATTTGTTAGTTCTGAACATTGGTGGAATATTTGGAAGAAATCGGTAACTAAAGTGGTAAAGATGACAAGGTACATGCATTGTCCTTAATCCGTGGTATGTACAAAGTGGCTATAAAACATTGGAGTTTGAATTTGTACAGCAATTGAGGTAGGTTGAGACAGTGCAATGTACAATAATCAATAGTACAGAATATACAGTAATCTACAATGTATTATATATAGATATCGTATACATTCTAAACAACCTCTTCTTTTACAGAAATTTGTAAACATTGAATTTTTTGAAACAATGCGAGTGTCAAGTTGTCAAAACAGATTATACAAGTGCGAATAGATGGGCAGTCTATAGACGTTTTGAAACGGCTATTAAGAGAACTGCGACTTGCTGAAGTACGCACTCGCACTATTGAAAATAATACTGCAAGGAGGGATGCAAATGTAAATAATTCTTTACGTAGTAGGGTTGCTTTTCAATAGCAGTCACAGTTTGACTATTTACACAGTTCTCATGTTCAATTTGGTAAAATGTAAAATGTTTGTATGTTTGGTTTCATCCACTTGATTTTTTTCTTCATTATGTGCAGAAGATTAGTGCAGTAGTATGTAATTAAGCAATGATCACTTACATATTGAAAATAATCTGTGCTATTATTTTGCATTGCAATTGCTCCCAACGCATGAATTGGTTTCTGTTATTCACAGATCCTTAATATATAGCACTTCAGATCAAATAATGAAGCTAATATGGTTTTGTTCAGAAGATTGTCAATTTAGTGTGTACCAGTTATGTACATGTTGATGGATCAGTATTGTTCTCATGTTTCAATTTAAGATTAATTGATTTACATAAAAAATAAGTTTTATTCTACACGTAGTTTAAACTTATATATATTTTTCGTCTTCAAAATAATTATAAATACTGGAAATTACGTTCAATATTGATACTTTCATTTACTTTTATTATTATGATTCGTCAATTACGTTTAGACATATATATTCATATTCCATATCTCTCTTCTAGCGTCTCCGTGCGAGAACTCTGGCATGTTAAACTTCGCTTGAAACAGTCAGTCCCTTCAAGGTCACGATTTGACAGATCAATTTCAAATATTTGTTAATGAATATAAGAGAAGACAAAATATAAAAAAAGAGTAAGTTTTACAATGCGACAATTTATTGACAGTATTGGAAGTAATATGTGAAACTCCACAAAAAAATATACGTGAGTCTACAAGTATTTTATTCTGTAGTTTAGAATTGTTTATTGTTTTTAGTTATAAAATGAAAGTTTAGGAGCTGGAAGCCCAAATAAGAAAAATATAATTTTTGGTGAAAAAGTGAGCGAGGTAGACCGGAAATTTCCAAATGGGGATGAAGAGAAGACAGGGCTATCGAAGCGTGGCCGTGCAGAGCATGGCAGGGAGGAGCAGGGCAGAGAAGGGATGCAACAGAAGAGATAGTAGGCCCCACCGCAGGGTATGAAAAATGGAATTCCTCTCCCTGACTAATAATTTACTATAAACCCGAGCAACGCCGGGTACACCAGCTAGTAATAAATAAAATGACTAAAAATTACTTCTAATTTGACGTTTGCTTTCAATTCGGCAATGGATTTTGGTATAATTAAATTTATTTACGGTCAGTAATGTTTAATTATTGGTCTTCAATGTTGCAACTTCAAATTGCAATTGCAACTTCAAATTGATGATTAATTGATTCCGAGCGCGTCAACTGCTAAGATCATTAGTTCCGTAAGTGTGATGCATGATTTTTCCTTGAGAGATGGGAGTTATCTTCCCTCGCTGGATGGTGAGATCAGGCGCCGACCTATCGTCGGCAAACGGGATTTCCCCCACCAAGTATCTCCCACTAGCTGGGCCCGGCCCAGCTACTAATCGCCCAACGTTTCTTGAACGATTGTTTGCAGAAATGCGGGTGGAGTGGGGGTATTAGTTACGACATCGGCCACTAGATTTTATGAAGCAATACAAAGCAAAGGATCTGAATCTGGCCATTTCTTTAGATATTGTTTAGAAAAATACAATTAGGAGTTCTCCGTTTGAACAGTAAATATATTTTCTTACGCGCCAATAAAGATGTGTTTGGAATGTTGTCATCAGTGTTTGCTGCGAGCTTTGGTCTTCAACTGTTTATTGCTCTAGGGAGGAGGAAGCAAGGTCATCGTTCAAGAAAAGTTGCGCGGGTAATACAGCGCCGCGAGGAAGGCGATCAATTTCATTTGCTTGCGCCACCCCGCAACCGAAAGGATCTCTTAGGTCATTAGGCGAGTAAAAAGGGCTTTCGGAGAGTGAAACGATTTGCAACATTGGAAGAGGAATTGAAGGGTGTCAAGGTTGCATTACGATGTTTAGAGACAGTACCAATTCTGAATCAAATATGGAGAGAGCACGAACTCTCGAGAACGATCCAGAGAAATTACTAATGAAAAATGTAGTTGAAGCGAAATATTGAAAATAATTGATTTTTAACGTTAAATAAAGATATTGAAATTTTCAGCCCGTGCTGTTAATGTATTTACGTAGCTGTATATCTAAGTTTTAAAACATCTCTCATTGTGGAGATATTCTGATAAATTTTTACATAATCGGATATTGTGAGCCTCTGATGTAGTGAACCAAAAATGTTAGTCTCCAGAAGTTCACTATAACCGAAGTCAACTGTATTTTGTTCATACTAATGGGTGTGCGATGGAGATTCGACAGTCGAAGTGCACATTAAATAAAAGTTCCTATCAGTATAAAACTCCTTGCAAGGGTTATGGTCTCACCTAGGTTGATTTCTTTGGGTAAACTTGGGGTTATTTACTCATTGATATTTGGGTTATATACTCATTTATTACATTACATACCTTCTATAATTATCATTATTTTTTATTACTCTTATCTAATTATTCCTTCCAAATATAATTGTTATTCAAATATTAAATATTACAGAAAATTTAATATTTATTTAATATAATGCGTATTTAAATGTATTCAAATTATCGACTTTAATTTTCATCTAGTATACAAATCCGGAGACGACTGTTTCCATTCATTGGTTCACCTGACACGCAGTCTGTACCACTTTTTTTACACAGCTTGTCAACCTCATTTTGCGCTCCTCTCTTTCCAAGCCTTGCCCCACCAGGGAACACTCTCAGTGTAGTCACCCTTCTGACCTGGAAGTAGGGTCGCACCTCTGATTCACAGCTGTTCTGATAGCGTGGCTTTCCTGACCTCGGCAGACATCTCGCCGCGTTCTTCGGCGGGCTGCGTGCTACACTAGGGCTATTCGATATGCTCAAGTGTAAGATGAGGACGATGTTTTCAGTTGGAGAGAACATTGCGCAATGACGAAGTGGAGAAAATGAGCCGTCGCATGCTGCTTAAGATCTGAATCGGGAGGACACCAGTAGCAGGTGCGTCAAGCTGGAACAGCCAAGTCAGCACACCGACACGAAACATGCCAAATCATTTATTGCTAATTAATTGTCAATTAATTGCCACAATTTTGAATTAATTGCCACGTATTTTCGTGGAGAAAACGGGTGAGCTAGCTTGACGTCAAGCCAGCACACACATCAGTTAAATTCGAGCCAGAGCTCAATGAAAACCATCTAATCATTTATTGCTAATTAATTGCCAATTAATTGCCACAATTTGGAATTAATTGGCACGTATTTTCGTGGAGAAAACGGGTGTGTGCGAGTTATCCAACCACGACAGATATTAAAATTCGAAAATAGAGAAAACCAACGAGCACAATCACATGAAACTAACAACATAGTTTATAGACATTTGATACTATTTTTTTATTTTATACGCAAATTAATTGCTTCTGACCTTTCTGAAATAAATAATTTTTGAAACTTCGTAGTTACGCAAATACGTACAACTTTCGAATAGAAAATGCGAGACTACCAACGAGCACGAATCACTAAAATCTATTAAATAATTAAATACACATTCAATACTAGTTTATTACACTAACATAAAATAACAAATTTTCCCGTGTATTATATAAACATTGTTAAAACTGCATCAGATTTATCGGACCAAGCCAGATATTAAAATTCGAAAATACAGAGAATCAATGAGCACAATCAAATTAAACCGAGATCATAGTTTATATATATATATATATATATATATATATATATATATATATATGTAACGCCCCCACTTCGGGGGACGCCTTGTAGAATACTCTTTCGAGCTTTAAATATCTCGGGGGGTAGGATCTTTTGGGGTATGAGAAAGTAGCACACCCAGACACAAAATTAGATAAAACAATGATATATTCTGAAATATGACACAAGGGACTCTTTGCACTTGACACTCAAGTTGAAAATGAAATCAAAGAATTTACAACACAAAAAAATCTTTACTTAATGATTTGCTCGTTATATTGTGACTAATTACCTCCTAGCACCAGTGCACGGATTTTTGCTAGATTATTAAATTAAGTGAAATTGAACTTTCCCACACTCCTGGGATTGATTACCATTACACGCTATCTGGGATCTTATCGCTATTTTTACATTCATAATTTTCCTCGTTAATAATTTTACACACAATAAATGAGGAACTCTAATCAAATATTTACACAATTTTTAAATCGAATGCAATTGAATGCATTACCGTCGTACAAGGTTAATTTACTTCGCCGTGAATCAAATCTAAGGCGATCTTGCAAAGTTTAATGTTCTTATCTTTCGCTATCACTCCCGTCCAAATTCCGGTCTCCACACTTTGGTTTTATTCAAATGCGGATTACCTTTGCAGCTGCCCAAGCCCCCGGGTTACGCACCGCCGTCGTGTCGTCGAGGTCGCCGCTCAACTTCAGCCGCGCCGCCGCTCGCGTTTCCCAAATGTCTTAGGAAGCCGTCTCCGTTGCCCGCTACCAAATTGCCGAACCAGTCTTCTATCGCTCTCGCCGCCAGATCCAGACACGCGGACGCGTATTTCTCAGTCTCTCGCGTGTGTTAACGCGTCGCTCCACCAGCGCGTTGATTATCTACGTAGGTCAGTCAAAAAGTAATGCCTCCCATTTCTTTTCTACTTAAAAAAATTAAGTTAAGTGAAAAATTTGAATTTGGCGCCATTTCTCAAACCTTCTTCTGCAATCCACTGCAGTAGTAACTTTCTGCGTCAACAGGTGGCAGCACAGCAGAAGTTTGTAAGATGGCCGACATCGATGTTCGTTTGAGACAGCGTTGTGTGATTGAATTCTTGAATGCAGAAGGTGAAACGCCCATACGCATTCATGAAAGACTGAAGAAGGTGTATGGTGTTGTGACAGTGGATGTCAGCACTGTTAGACGATGGGTTCGTCGTTGTAAGGAAGCTGAAGGGCAAACACCGTTGACTGACGAAAAGCGGAGCGGCAGGCCGGTGAGTGCAGTGACTCCACGCAACATTCAGCAAGTTGATGACATCATTCGTGATGACCGTCGGGTGACTGCAGATGAAGTGTGTCGCATTGTTTCTCTTAGTAAAGGCAGTGTGATCACGATTATTCAACAATTGGGGTACTCAAAAGTTTGTGCACGGTGGGTTCCAAGAATGTTAACCGGTCAGAATAAAGAGGCAAGGAAAACAATAGCCTCCCAACACTTGCAGCGCTTCCGTTTGGAGGGAGATGAGTTTCTGAAAAAAATTGTGACCGGGGACGAAACATGGGTGCATTTTTTTTGAACCCGAATCAAAGAGGCAGTCAATGGAGTGGCGTCACACAAGCTCGCCGAGGAAGAAAAAATTCAAAACTGCGATCGGCAGGGAAAGTTAAGGCAACAGTTTTCTGGGATATAGAGGGTGTGATTATGGTTGATTTTTTGGAGCAGGGATGCACAATAAATTCTGTTCAATACGTCAAAACCCTCAAAAATCTTAAAGCACGTCTTCAGCGAGTTCGCCCAACAAAATCAATGGCAGATGTTCTTCTTTTGCATGACAATGCAAGACCACACACCAGTCGTCACAACTCTGACGAGATTGTCAAAATTGGATGGGAAGTTTTGCCTCATCCCCCATACAGCCCTGACCTGGCACCATCAGACTTCCATCTGTTCGGGCCACTAAAAGAAGCTCATCGTGGGATTCATTTTGAAGATGAGGAGGCCGTCAAAACATCCGTGCGTCAATGGCTTAGGAAGCAGGGCTGTGATTTTTACCGTGATGGGATGGGCCCTTGTTCAAAGATGGACCAAAACTGTAGAGATGGGCGGAGATTACATTGAAAAATGACAAAATGATCCTCAATGTTGTGGTTTTCAACCTATGTAATTGAATTTAAATTTCCTGACAATTAAACGTATAAAAAAATAGGAGGCATTACTTTTTGACTGACCCTCGTAATACGGTTCACAGTCACGTTTACTACTCCACTCAATTCTCACTTATTTCAGCTCACGTTCTCACAGTCAACGTTCTCTTTAATTTATGCAGCCTCGTTACAATTTCACTTTGCTGCTTTCGCCGCCTCAATGCTATAACGCTCTCTTCGACTACTGCTCGTGGTATTATTCACGACCCCGCGTCTTGACTACCGAAGTTACCTCTCACGTCGCCGTCTGATTCAAGAAGAAAGCAACTCTTCGCCGCTCCGCTGTATAAATGCGGCTCTGACGTCATAGTACACCCCATGCGTCGAGAGTACCCCTCCGCCGCTTCAGGCCGCAACCGACAGGTAGAGCCTTTTTCCATCTCTGGCTGCTTTTCCGGTGCTCTCACGTACTTTCCGTCACCGCCGATGTTGCGTGGGTGCTGTGGGGTTTGTGGCCAGGCCACGAACGTCACAAACTTTGTCGTTATGCAACCAATAGAAATACAAAATCCCAATAGGAAATTCGAGAGTACCAACGAGCATAAATCACTAAAATCTATTAAACAATTAAATACACATTCAGTACTAGTTTACCACACTAAATTTAAATTGATAAATGTTGCCGTGTATTATATAAACATTGTTAAAACTGCATCAGAGTTATCAAACGAAGCCAGATATTCAAATTCGAAAATACAGAGAATCAACGAGCACAATCAAATTAAACCAAAAATAGAGTTTATATATATTTAATACTATTTTTTACTTTATGCACGATTTAATTGCTCTTGCCATTGCGAAATAAATAATTTTTAAAACTTTGCCGTTATGCAACCACGTACAAGATTCGAAAAGAAAATTCGAGAGTTCCAACGAGCACAAATCACTAAAATCTATTAAATTTTAAATACACACTCAATACTAGTTTATTACACTAAAGATAAAATGATAAATGTTGCCGTGAATTATATAAACATTCTTAAAATGCATCAGAGTTATCGAAGTCAGATATTCTAATTCGCAAATATAGAGAACCAAGGAGCACAATCACATAAAACTAACAAGATAGTTTAAAGATATATGATACTATTGTTTTACTCTATACACGATATAATTGCTCCTCTCTTTTATGAAATATTAAATTTTTAAACTTCGTAGTTATGCAACCACGTACGACTTTCGAATAGGAAATCGAGAGTACCAACATTCACGAATCACAAAAATCTATTAAATACACATTCAATACTAGTTTATTACACTAAAGATAATTTAATAAATGTTGCTGTGTATTATATAAAAATTATTAAAACTGCATCAGGGTTTTCGAAGGAAGCCTGATATTCAAATTCGAAAAAAAGAGAATCAACGAACACAATCAAATAAAACCGACAACATAGTTTTTTTATATTTAATACTAATTTTTTTCTATACATTATTTAATTGCTCATGTCATTTATGAAATAAATAATTTTAGAAACTTCATAATAATGCAAGCACGCACGTATATAAACATTGTTAAAACTGCATCAGATTTATCCGACCAAGCCAAATATTCAAATTCGAAAATACAGAGAATCAACAAGTACAATCAAATTAAACCAAGAACTTAGTTTATAGACATTTGATACTAATTTTTTATTGTATACACCAATTAATTGCTCCTGCCATTTATGATATAAATAATTTTAAAACATTTGTCGCTATGCAACCACGTACAACGTTCGAATAGGAAATTGGAAAGTATCTACAAGCACAAATCACTAAAATCTATGAAATAGTTACATGCACAATCAATACTAGTTTATTACACTAATGATAAATTAACTCATGTTGCCGTGTATTATATAAACATTCTTAAAAGTGCATGTGAGTTATCGAACCAAGCCAGATATTTAAATACGAAAATAGAGAGAACAAACGAGCACAATCACAATAAACTAAGAATATCGTTTATAGATATTTAATACTAATTTTCTACTTGATAAACGATTTAATTTCTCTTGTCATTTATGAAATAATAATTTTTTAAATTTCGTAGTTATGCAACCATGTGCGACTTTCGAATAGGAAATGCGAAAGTACCAACGATCACGAATATCTCAAATCTATTAAAAAAATTAATACACATTCAATACTAGTTTATTACATTAAAGATAAATTAATAATTTTTGCCGTGTATTATATAAACATTGTTAAAACTGCATCAGATTTATCGGCCCAAGCTAGAGATTCAGATTCGAAAATACAGAGAATCAACGAGCACAATCAAATTAAACCAAGAACATAGTTGACATTTTGAAACTAAATTTTCATTGTATACACGAATTAATTGCTCCTGCCATTTATGATATAAATAATTTTAAAAACTTTGTCGTTATGCAACCACGTACAACATTCAAATAGGAAATCGTGAGTACCAGCAATCACGAATCACCAAAATACATTAAATAATTAAATACACATTCAGTACTAGTTTACTATATTGAAGATAAAATGATAGATGTGCCCGTGTATTCTATAAACATTGTTAAAACTGCATCAGAGTTATCGAAACAAGCCAGATATTCAAATTCGCAAATACAGAGAACCAACAAGCAAATCACATATAACTAACAAGATAGTTTAAATATATATGAAACTACTGTTTTACTCTATTCACGATTTAATTGCTCCTCTCTTTCATGAATTTCTTTTAAATTCGTAGTTGTGCCACCACGCACGACATTCGAATAGATAATGCGAGAAAACCAACGAGTACGAATATCTTCAATCTATTAAATAATTAAAAACACATTCAATACTAGTTTATTACACTAAAGATAAATTAATTATGTTTGCTGTGTATTATATAAACATTGTTAAAACTGCATCAGACACTCAAATTAATCAAATTAAACCAAGAACATAGTTTATAGATATTTGAAACTAATTTTTTATTGTATACACGAATTAATTGCTCCTGCCATTTATTACATAATTAATTTTAAAAACTTTGTCGTTATGCAACCACGTACAACACTCGAATAGGAAATCGTGAGTACCAACGAGCACGAATATCTAAAATCTATTAAATAATTCCTTCAATACTAGTTTAATACGCTAAAGATAAATTAATTAGTTGCCGTGTACTGTATAAAAATTGTTGAAACTGCATTATAATTATCGAACTAAGCAAGATATTCAAATTCGATAATACAGAGAACCAACGAGCACAATCAAATGAAACCGAAAATATAGTTTATAGATATTTATTACTAGTTTTTTTACTCTATATACAATTTAATTGCTCTTGTCATTAGGAAATAAATAAATTTTAAAACTTCGTAGTTATGCAACCACGTACCACATTCAATTAGGAAATTCGAGATAACAAGCAAGTACAAATGACTAAAAATCTATTAAATATTTAAATACATATTTTATAATAGTTTATTACAACAAAGATGAATATATATATATATATATATATATATATATATATATATATAAATTGTAATTGATCGCTTATCCTACTACTTATCTACTAATATTTTAATATTATGACACTCCTTTAATGGCCCACCTGGTGGCGCCAACTGTAACGATCTCGCTCTTCTACTACCACTACTATCTCCTATTTACTCTTCTTCCTATACTCGACTTGAGCTACCAATTTAACAAACATTCGAATACACTTGGGCGCGTCGTTTTTTAACTCACGTGTTCCTTTTAACCCGCCTTAACTTTTATTCATGCCCGTCCGCTAGCTAAATTTACAAAACTTCCTAATTTCTTTCACTTCCTTTGATGGGCGTGAGGCTGTGATTACCCTATACAGGGCTTGAAGCAAAGTACTTAGGCACGCGGGCGTAGGTCGGCATCTAGCTACTTAAAACACAACACATTTTGCGGGTTTACTGACGAACCTGAAGATGTTCATCATCATTTATTCCTTTTTTTCTTTAGTACTTCCTTTTTTTGCTAATCCCAAACATTATGCACAAGAAGATGACGGGGTTGCTGCCCTCTAGCGACACACACAAAAACACCCCATGGCAGATAAACAATGCAATAACATAAGCAAATCAATATGACACTAAAACAAGAAAAAGACTACTCATTCACTCTGATAAATTTACAACATATAAAAAAACTCATTCACATCGAATGCGCATTCTGTCGAAATCAATTATTGAATTACTTATGCTACTACTGAACTTGATCTTCGACAAATGCTCTTCAAGGATATTTTTTGTTTTCAAAGCAAACGAAACAAACAAACAAATAAACATTTATCTGTCACTTCCCTTTCGCCGACTTGATGCTGCGACACGCGGCGTACATCACCGTCGTCCGTTTGCTATCTCTGCACACAGCGCGGCTTCTCCCAGTTTTTATAAAATCGCACCTTTCCACCGCGTTGCACTGCGGAGAAATTCCACCAATCGCTAAGCGGAAATTAATCTTACTTCGTCAACTCCCGCGACGAACGAACGTTATTAGTTACGCGAATAATATCGCGATTGAATCTCCAGCTTCCGCCCGCGACACACGAAATTCATGTTAAATCACTTCTTTGTCCGGTTGAAACACCAATAAAATGTTATGTGCTCGTTGCACAATTCTATTTTAAAAAATTCATTACGCGAACTCCGCCACCGACCGACCACAACACTGCACATCCGAACCCCGGCGCTTCTACTCTTCTCCTGCCCATTGTTGTCCGGATCTTTTATTTACTTCTGGCGATCATCCGCCGATCGCTCGCCCGTAGCCACAAATGACATTATAAACCTTTTCTTTAATCCTTGCTCGTCAGCGTCATTATGCTTCGTCATCGCTTCCCACTATTATTTCTTGTTTCTTCGCTAATTATTATACTATTTCCCTTTTCTTCTTTAGTCTCATTTCATTAAATTCTATTAGTTTCTATCCTCTTGCAACCAACAACATAGTTTTTCGATTTTTAATACTAATTTCTTTATTCTATACGCGATTTAATTGCTCCTGACAATTATGAAATAAATGAGTTCAGAAACTTCATATTTATGCAACCACGTACGATTTTCGGATAGGAAATTCGAGAGTACCGAAGAGCGTAAATGACCAAAATTTATTAAATATTTAAATACATATTCCATAATAGCTTATTACTATAAAGACAAATAACGAAATGTTGCCCTGATTTATATAAATATTGTTAATACAGCATCAGATTTATCGAATCAAGCCAGATATTCTAATTCGAAAATACAGAGAACCAACAAGCACAATCACATAAAACTAAGAACATAGTTTATAGGTATTTAATACTAATTTTTACTCTATTCACGAATTAATTGCTCCTGCCATTTATGAAATAAATAATTATTAAAACATCGAATTTATGCAACCACGTACGACTTCCGAATAGGAAATCGTGAGTACCATCATGCACGAATCACCAAAATCTATTAAATAAATAAATACACAATCAAGTTTATTATTTTTAAGATAAATTAGTAAATTTGTCCGTGTATTATATCAACATTGCTAAACTGCATATGAGTTATGGTACCAAGCCAGATATTCAAATTCGAAAAAGAGAACCAACGAGCACTATCAAATAAAACCAACAACACAATTTTTCGATATTTAATACCAATTGTTTACTCTATACACGAATTAATTTCTGCTGCTGCTATTTATGAAATTAAAGAATTTTAAAATTTTCATATCTGTGCAACCACGTACGAATTTCGAATAGGAATTGCGAGAGAGCCAACGAACACAAATAACTAAAATCTTTTAAATAAAATTATACACATTCAATACTAATTTATTGCACCACCGATAAATTAATAAATGTGGCCGTGTATTATATAACTATTGTTAAAGCTGCATCAGAGTGTTGGAACTAGAACCAAAAACTTCTAATTAAAAAATACGGAGAACAAACGAACGCAATGAAATAAAATCAAGTACATAGTTTATAGATATTTGATACTATTTGTTTTATTTTATGGACAAATTAATAGCTTTTGCTATTTATGAATCTTTTTAATCATCGTACGGCACACTGTAACCGCGGAGAATGCCACAGCGGCCCACCGGCGCTTCGGAACCTTTCTCTATCAACACTTTACGTAGGCCGGGACCCCAATACGTGCGAATCGCCTGCTCTCAGTATGACATCCTCAGGAAGCGAGAGATACGCCCTGTCACACGCCTCTGGAGGGCAGGTTACGAACATCCCATTCGAACCGCTGTGCTGAAAATTGCCGGGAAAACTGTTTCCAATTCGTAACTAAAAGATTAATATTAATAATAAGTTATTTATGTGACAATCAATTCCGCTCTTCCGCTAAACCACGTAATTCTTAAACTTATTGATAGAATTGAACAGAAAACGTTATTCAATGATACATTTAGTAAATAAAATACAACATAGATATTGTTTACCACAAATTTTTAACAAATGAATGAATATCCGATCTAAGTGTTGTGATTTCCGCCCAAAATTATCGAATTAGTTGGTGTCATATCATATGTGGTTGCATAACTATAAAGTTTTTTAAATTATCTATTTCATAAATTTCAAGAGCAATTAATTTCTGTAATATTAATTTAGTGTCAAATCTCAAATAAACTATTATCTCGGTTTTATTTGATTGTGCTAGTAATCTATTTTTGAGTGTAAATATCTCGCTTGGTTCAATAATTCTGATTCAGATTTAACATTATTTATATAATACTCGGCCACCTTAGTAAATATATCTAAGGTGTAATAAATAATCTAAGGTGTAATATAGAATGTGTATTTACTACTTATTACGTTTTAGTGGTCGGTACTTATTTAATTTTCCAATTTCGTATTAGAACATCTCACGTTGTAGCTTATCTATTCAGTTTTGAAATGATTTATTTCATAAATGGCAAGAGCAATTAAGTTTGTTTATTAAATAATAAATTAGTATCAAACACATCTAAACTATGTTCATTATTTTATTTAATTGTGCTCGTTGGTTCTCTAGATTTTGGAATTTGAATAAATGACATGGTTGAATAGCTCTGTTTTACCAATACTTTTCAAGCACGGCCACCTTTATAAAATTATCTTAGGGTAATAAATTAAAATGAATAATGTATTTAAGTATTTAATAGGTTATAGTTGTTTGTACTCATAGGTATTCTCCAATTTCGTATTCCAATCCCTTTCGTGGTTGCAAAACCACAAAGTTTTTAAAATAATGTATTTCATAAATGACAAGAGCAATTAATTTCTGTATAGAATAATAAATATCAAATGTCTATAAACTATGTTCTTGGTTTTATTTAATTGTGCTCGTTTGTTCTCTCCATTTTGAAGTTTGAAAATCTCACTTAATTCGATACCTCTGATAAGTATTAAATGTATTTATTTAATACACGGGTACGTTTATTAATTTATCTTTGGTATTATATATAAGTATTGAGTATGTTTTATTTCATTCAAAACAGATGAGTTATTTGTGATCGTTAGTATTCTAGCATTTTCTATTCTAATGTCGTACGTGGTTAGATTACTATAAAGTTTTTAAAATTATTTATTTCATAATTTGGAAGAGAAATTAATTTGAGTATAAAGTAATTAATTAGTATTAAATGTCTATAAACCATTTTCTTGGTTTCATTTGATTGTGCTAGTTGGTTCTCTCCATTTTGAAGTTTTAATATCTGGCTTCATTCGATAACTCTGATAAAGTGTTAACAATATTTATATAATACACGGCAACGTTTATTAACTTATCTTTGGTTTTATCTATTAGTATTGAGCGTGTATTATTTAATTTACAAGATATTACTTATTTGTGCTCGTTGGTACTCTCGCATTTCCTTTTAGAATGTCGTACGTGCTTGCATTATTATGAAGTGTCTAAAATTATTTATATCATAAATGGCAGGAGCAATTAATTGGTGTATACAATAAAAAATTAGTATCAAATATCTATAAACTATGTTCTTGGTTTAATTTGATTGTGCTTGTTGATTCTCTGTATTTTCGAATTTGAATATTTGGCTTGGTCGGATAAATCTGATGCAGATTTAACAATGTTTATATACGTGTGTGCTTGCATTATTATGAAGTTTCTAAAATTATTTATTTCATAAATGACATGAGCAATTAAATCATGTATAGAAAAAAAATAGTATTAAATATAAAAAAACTATGTTGTTGGTTTTATTCGATTGTGTTCGTTGATTCTCTTTTTTTCGAATTTAAATATCAGGCTTCCTTCCAAAACTCTGATGCAGTTTTAATAATTTTTATATAATACACAGCAACATTTATTAAATTATCTTTAGTGTAATAAACTAGTATTGAATGTGTATTTAATAGATTTTTGTGATTCGTGAATGTTGGTACTCTCGATTTCCTTTTCGAAAATCGTACGTGGTTGCATAACAACGAAGTTTTAAAAATTATTTATTTCATAAATGGTACGAGAAATTAAATCGTGTAGAAAGTAAAAAATTAGAATCAAATATCTATAAACAATTTTTTTAGCTTTTTGTGATTGTGCTCGTTGGTTCTCTGTATTTTCGAATTTGAGTATCTGCCTTGGTCCAATAACTCTGATACTGTTTTCACAATATGTATATAAATCAAGGCGCCATTTATACATTTATCTTTGTTGTAATAAACTTTTATGGAATATGTACTTAAATATTTAATTTATTTTGGTCCTTTAGGCTCTTTGGTACTCTCGAATTTCCTATTCGAAAGTGTACGTGGTTGCATAACTACGAAGTTTTAAAAATTATTTATTTCATAAATGGCAGGAGCAATTAAATCGTGTATAAAGTAAAAAATTAGTATCAAACATCTATAAATTATGTTCTTAGTTTTATGTGATTGTGTTGGTTGGTTCTCTGAATTTTCGAATTTGAATATCTGGCTTGGTTCGATAAATTTGATGCAGTTTAGCAATGTTCATATAATTCACGGACAACATTTATTAATTTATCTTTAGTGAAATAATCTAGTATTGAATGTGTATTTAATATTTAATAAATTTTAGATATTCGTGCTCGTTGATACTCACGCATTTCCTATTCGAAAGTTGGACGTAGTTGCATAACTACGTAGTTTTAAAAATTATTTATTTTATAAATGGGAAGAGCATTTAAATCGTGTATAGAGTAAAAAAATTAGTTTTAAATATCTATAAACTATGTTCTTAATTTTATGTGATTGTGTTCGTTGGTTCTCTGTATTTTCGCATATGAATATCTGGCTTGGTTCGATAACTCTGATGCAATTTCAATAATGTTTATATAATTCAAGGCAACATTTATCAATTTATCTTTAGTGTAATAAAATAGTATTGAATGTGCATTCAATTATTAAATAGATTTTAGTGATTTGTGCTCGTTAGTACTCGAATTTCCTATTTGAATGTTGTACGTGGTTGCATAAGGACGAAGTTTTAAAAATTAATTATTTCGTAATGGCAAAGGCAATTAAATCGTGTATAAAGTTAAAAAAAAGTATAAATATCTATAAACTATATTTTTGGTTTTATGAATGTTTATATAATACACGGCAACATTTATCATTTTATCTTTAGTGTAATAAACTAGTATTTAATGTGTATTTAATTATTTAATAGATTTTAGTGATTTGTGCTCATTGGTACTCTCGAATTTCTTATTAGAATGTTGTACGTGGTTGTATAACGACGAAGTTTTAAAAATTATTTATTTCGTAATGATAAGAGCAATTAAATTCTGCTTAGAGTAAAAAATTATTATTAAATATCTATAAGCTTTATTTTGGTTTAATTTGATTGTGCTCGTTGGTTCTCTGTATTTTGGAATTTGAATATCTGGCTTATGCAGTTTTAACAATGTTTATTTAATACACAGCGAACATTAATTTATCTTTAGTGTAATAAACTAGTATACTTGATAATTAATTACAATTTGTGGCAATTAATTATAAATAAATGATTTGAGGGTTTCCGTTGATCTCCGACTTGAATGTTTCTTATGTGTGTGCTGGCTTGACGTCAAGCTAGCACACACCCGTTTTCTCCACGAAAATACGTGCCAATTAATTCCAAACTGTGGCAATTAATTGGCAATTAATTAGCAATAAAGGATTAGATGGTTTTCGTTGAGCTCTGGCTCGAATTTAACTGATGTGTGTGCTGGCTTGACGTCAAGCTTAGCACACACTCGTTTTCTCCCAGAAAATACGTGGAAATTAATTGGCAATTAATTAGCAATAAATGATTTGACATGTTTCGTGTCGGTGTGCTGACTTGGCTGTTCCAGCTTGACGCACCTGTCTTCACGATATAATAATATTTATTCCCAATTTGTTTTACACAGATAATGTAGTACATTGTTGTTTCTTGGAATTACTAACCATCGATAACCAGTTGTAATGGTTTAGCAATACTGAATTTATAATTTATCTGTCTACTTCTACATAGTATTTTTTGTGTGGCGTGTTTTTTACAATATTCTTATTTTTTAACGTTTACAATAGAAGTTTTTGTGAACATACAAAATAAAAAACCTAGCTTTAAATTATACAATAAGTGATCATTTGCAGAGATACAATAGGTATATTTACTTAGACAAAATATATATTTACATAAATTAATTTATATTTAACTTAGCAAAAAAAGTTTTTATTGCAATATTTCAGTTAACTTGTTTATATCATTAGCATCATGTTTTAAAATCCAAATCTTTATCTTGTTTTTGAAAATATTTAAGGATTTACTACTTTTCAGAGCTAATGGTAATTGATTTGAGGCCCAATTAACACCAAGGTTCTTAATATTAGAGATTTATGAATTTTGGGCTTTTTAATTTGATTAGTGGCTTTACTACGTGTACTGTAATTGTGAAATATTCTCTCAGTTAAATTATTTCCGCTTTTGACATAAAATATTTGTAGTACTTTATGTACAAAAAGATGTTGTAATGGTAAAATATTTAGTTGTTTATAAAGAGGAAGTGAAGAAGCAGGCTTATTTTTTATAGATAATACGGATAAATTTGTTTTGACTTATTCTTAGTTTCTTAATATACATCTTGAATGTGCCTCCCCATATTTAGATTCCATATTGCAGTTTTGAATTGATTAGTGCGTAATATAAAATTCTAAGTGTATGGATATCGCAAAAATTTCGTAGATAATAGAATTTTCTTATATTACCCCCTAAATATTTTTGTACACTTATTATATGATTTTTCCAAGTCATTTTATTATATATTATTATTCCTAAGTATTTGAAATTGTTGACTTTTTCAATTGTTTCACATTTGCATGTGTTTCACATTTGCATGCACTATGGGAAATGGCACGGTGTTTTGTGTATTTTCGGTCGTGTCGCTAGATGTTGCATGCTCGTGACATATCAAGCAGTGCTGAAGATCAAGCGACATCTAGCGGTACGACCGGGAAAACGCGAAAAGTCGTGCCATATTCCATAATGAAGACTAGGCCCTCACACGCCATGTTATAAAAACCGAAGTATAGCACCTAAATCATACGTAGAATTTTTTTCGAAAATGGATATTCCCCAGTGGATCTGGCTGGACCGGAAGCGCCACAATTTTGAAAAACATTCTTAAAATTTGGGCGTACTTTACATGAAGCCCCACAGATATTTTCAAAATTTCTTCAAAAAAGGCTCCAAAGTTTTTCTTTAAATTTCTTGTAAGAATAGAGTAAAATACACTCATAAAAATGGCATAGGTCCGATTTTCACTGGTAACTCCGAATTTTCGAAAATTGCAAAGGTTTGAATTTTTTGTGCATCTTCCTACAACTACAAAATTGAAGCTATTTTTTTTAACGAATTAAATTTGTTCTCCATGTTTAGTTCTTTCAATAAGGGTGTGTATATTTTGTTGCAGGGACCAAAGGCATTTATACTGGTATAGGAATACCTTTACCTCTATTATACCTCTTTTCAAAATACCTTTAAAAGTACCAGTAGAGGTCGTCAAATACTAGTGTTTCTAATTTTACCTTTATCCGACATCTATACCGGTAAAATGCCTATATTTAAAGGTATTATAGCCGTATTTTTTCATGAAAATACCGGTATCTTTTATCCCTCATCCTTTCGCCTTAAATATACATTCTTTCACATACATTCTTTAGTGCTATTACGTCAGGAGGCCAGTCAGAACCTGGAGTTTGTTCCTATCGATGATTGATTGATTATTAGTGATTCCGGGCGCGTCAACTACTAAGGTCATTAATCCCGTACAAATACAGAAAAGTAAATTGTTTATGATAAAAAATTTGAAGATCCACGAAATGAAATGTTTTTCAAAAACTTGTCCCAACATTGGGAGGGGCGGTTGCCCCCATTTGCTCCCCCTGAATCCCGCCTCTGACAGACGCTACGACTCGGCAGTGACATTCGCACCAGACTTCATGGTCTACGACCTGTTCCCGCATTATTCATTGATTTCACCACCGCATTCGACACCATCCATCATGACACCCTCCTCATTAAAATCAGTCCCCATATTCCCATTTTCCTCCAACACCTCCTACGCAGTTACCTTTCCAACCGCTCTTTCCAAGTCAAACACCTATCCTGCATGTCCTCTCGCCGTCCCATACATGCCGGCGTCCCTCAGTGGGCCATGTTTCCCCCCCCCTTTTTTTCTCCCTCTACATAAACGACCTACCCACTGTACGAAACGTAACCGACTGTAGGTGTTTCCATGTAAGAAAAGACCCTAAAAATTCAACATGGCGGAGTTTCGTATGTATAGTGCTAGCCAGCTAAAAAGACCAGCTAACGGGACAAATTTTGAAAAATGTCACTGTCGGATGAGAACATGTATTCATACTCGATTTAGGGTAATTTCGTTTCAATTTGTGTTGGCAAAAGTCGCTGCCAACCTTCACACAATTACCCTGCATATATTACATTTACGTGGCAGGGACATATTTTTAAATTTAAGTTTGCAATGAAAAAATGACTACTTCCGTATATTTCGCCAACATTCAAGCCATTCATGTGGACTGTGCGGTACTAGTTTGGTATTGTTCCTAGCGATTCGAATTTTGCGGCTGGCTGTTATTTTATAAATCTGCATTTAGTGATTTCGTTTACTTTATTAATTTAGTACTACGCGCTTTTATTTTTATTTATTTTCCAGTTGTTTTCATCATTAATCACAGTGGAGTTAGTCAAGGTAGTTTTAGTAGTAAAGGTTAGTTTCTTCGATTTAATATTTTTATGTAAAATTAATTTTCTTATATTTATTATTAATTTTTCTGATTCCAATTTAATTTTGAAAAATAATGGATAGGCCAACTGCCTCTGGGCCTGTTCTTAATATTTCGTCTTTAATGTTAAAGTGAATTCAAATTTCGGATCGTACAGGAGTTGTAAATTTATTTTGTGGTTTGTGGAAGGAATCAGTGGAAGAAGGGGTCCATGTCACTCATACTTGTGTGCCAATACTGATGGCAAAACTATTACAGGTAAGATTAATGTGTTTTTTATTTCTAAATCTTATCTTTTAAAACTGACAGGTGTAGTTTTCATAATTAAAATAGTCATTATCTATAACTTTTAATTATAATTTGTTATGCATTAATAGTAAGAAATCCAATTTTATTTTTTCAACTTCCTTATGTTTACAGGTGGATGTGAAGTCTGTTGAAACAATTATTAACAAACAAAAAATAAGAAGTTGTGACCACACCCCAAATGACCTGTCCAGTTACAATTTTACAAAGGATGGGATTTCCAATAAAATATATTGTAGTTTGGTTCGGATATTCATTTAGAATTTTTAATTAGTTTGTAATTTCAAAATTTTATTAATCTTAACAATGATCAATTTGTTTTGTAGTGTTTTATGTGAATTACCATGAATTATTTTTTACATAGGTCTTGGTATTTCTATAAGAAAGCACGTGATAAAGCATTAAATTTTCAAGGCGTCCAGACCTCCTTGAAGCTTTTATAGTCATATACATAGACAGTCATATACATATTGAAAACCAAAAAATTAATAAAAAACATAATGGAGATTGAAATTCTATTGAAAGGTTCTGTTAATTTTTCAAACATTTTTCTTCTCTCAACATTTTGAGGAGCGCTTTTCCTTTTCTTCAGGAATCTAATTTGAATATAAACAGAAATTATTATAAACTATATCACAATTTTCAAACTTTTAAAATTATGATAAAACACATTGAAATATAATAACAGACCTAGGTACAAATGAACCCACCAAAAATGACAATTTATTCATTGTCATTTTTTTTTCTATTTTTAATTTATGTAAAATTACTGTATTTTACAAGGAAGCAAATTCGTAACAACAATTTCCATTGTGTCAGAAATCATACAGAGCAGAAGGGGAGATCGAACAATTTGGTAACAGAGATGTTAGATTTTTTATTTTGAATAAGATAGGAAAATGTTTCTAAGATGGAAATTAGTATACTTTGTCCCTAAAATTTCTGTTTTATCTTTTATTTTATGTTGCACATTATCATAAATACTGGCAATTTGACTACTTTCAACTTTTGTATTGTGTCATTTAAATTTATATGTAAATTTTCTGAAATCATTCTGGGATAAATTTATTGAAAACCTAAAATTAGGTTTTCAATATGTTTAAGACTGTCTAAAATAAAATCTGAGCAAAAAATCTTAATGACAGTTAGAAGGTAGAGAAGTATATTAATTTTGTACTGCTTCAAGGCCTATTGGAAATAATTTGGCATGCATTTGTAATGAATACTGGAGTATAATATGATCATTCTCATTTGAATTATTTAGCAAGTTAATGAGAAGATTTACTGTGAAATTACTGCATGATCATGGTGTAGTTTATAGTATTGTAGTCACAATAACTCATAATGGAAGAATTCAATATCATTATGCAAGTTTATATATTTACTGTGTCATTTACATTGACAGTGTACATTCCCGTTTCAATAAATAACTTCTCAAAAATCAAAAAGTTAAATTTATTACCACAAGTATCCCTTTTATCATGTATCACACCCTGTTTTAATGGACACAAAATACATATAAAAAGAAAGTCTGTCACTGGTAAGAACAGGCAAGTTACTGAGGACTACTTATATTAATTATGAATTTCTTATTTTTTAAACCATTATTTACTTTTGAAAGATAATGAATAATTAAACCGTTAAATAAAATTGATATTTTTGTACTATATCAATATCACTGGACTGTTAGAAACAATTCATTAGGTCATATAAAAATTACCATGTATATAAATGAATATGTAAATAATTGTGGTATTTATTATTTTCATTATGAAGAGTTCTTAACGACCATAAATGAAGATTTGAAAAGCAGGTTAACGGGGCTTGGTCAGGAAAATGTACACTAGTTGTTTGCCAACGTTTCGGAAACTTTTATTTCCATCCTCAGGGCTAATATAAAAGAAAATGAAAACAACACTGTTCATGAATAATGTTACCAAAAAACACACGTATGAGAAACAATTTTTAGCTAAGCTACAAAATATTTACAAATTTCCTTTATATCTATAACATAAACATTACATACCTTACATCCAGAACAACTCAACCCATTCACTGCACCATCCTCCATCTCCGGCACCTCACATGCAATGAGGGACACAACATCACCCTCACCACACCAACACACAGCATGACTGATACTAGCATGATGTTGGGTGGTGAGACGAGAATAAATATCATGCCTGAGTGAGGTACATGCTAGCTTCCGGTGCGAGTTTACAATTAATTTAAATTAGAAAATGTGCTATTTTATACTTCAAAAAATTCTATATTGAAGTGATATATAAATTACAGATTGTTATTTCTACTTTCTTGTAAGATAATTATCACATTATTATTATTATTATTACTTTATATTGTGAACAACACCAAAACAAAGGAACCGGATATGAATATACATGATACAACCTTAAAAACTAAAAGCAATACAGGCATATAGATATGAACAGGCTAACACTAATTTCACAAAAGACAATAATTAATTAATTCTATATATAACTTTTTTATATATAAGTGCACCAATTTACAATAAACAGATTAATCAAATTTTTGTGTAAACTAAAAACTTAATCTTAGTATTATATGACCATGTGCACAGTTTCAATAATATAAATTATATAGATGTGGAAATTATAATAAAAACACAAAATCACAATTTTTTAAAGTATTATGTGTAAGAATTATTACAGCAAACAAAATTAATATGAAATCATTAAACAAATGAGTTGCAAATCACCTTAATCTAATAATGTTAACAATTACACTGATATATACATTATTATACCTATATACGGGTAACCCTACAAATTAATTGTAATGTTGGCCTGTAAATTTTAATACATTGATAGTACACTCATCCTCCAATCAGGATGATGATTGAGCACCCATTTCTAATATTTCCAATTTTAGAAAATGGAAACAATTCTTCTGAACTCTGCAATCCTGAAAGAAAAAAATACTGCAATATCTAATGTTCAGTTCATGATAAATTCAGTAAAAAGGCATATTTTTTTTTACAAGAACAAAATTATTTTAGAAGATAGTAACATACAACCAATTATGTTCTTCAGAGGAAAAAACAGAAGGAAATTGGAAAAATATACATTAATAAATAAAAATTTGCATTTTCCTTCTCACAAAATGTACAAATACTATTCAAAATCTCTATTCAAATACAAATACTACCACATCTCCAACATATAATCACACATAATCTAGATTCTCTTACTCTGATATATTTAAAGAAAACTCTTCTGCTTCAAATTACAGATCTTTAATTTCCAACATAGTTCAACAAATTATTTCTACAATTATTCAAAAATTCCCACTTTATTTCAAAACATTCTTCCTCCACTTTTTAGTGTTTACTAATACAAATACACAAACAAAATTCAAATGGTCTAAAATGACAATGAAAATGCCAAAAAAAGGGGAAAACAAATTATTTTTTACCACCTTTTTTCATTTCATAATATTGACATGACATGTATTCCTGAAACACGTCTAATTCCTAAAGAAAAACTGTACTTAAAATATTATAACATTTATAGAAATGATAGAATTTCAGACCATGCTTCTGCGGAGTAGCAATAGTAGTAATAATAATAATAATAATAATAATGATGATGAATTCTATATCCCATCAACAAATATTTTTGTCTTTACATTTTAGAATGTATAGCGTTACAAATTAAATTAAGTAACACTATTTACTCTATAAACCTCCAAACACACCCTTTCCTACTCAAATTTATAATCTCATTTTTCAATCTTCTAATCCAATTACACTCTTAGGAGACTTGAACAGCAAAAATATTTTGAGGGGATGCAACTCATCAAATCCCCAAGGTATTCATTTACAACAAATGTGTCATTCAAAATAATTGAGTTATGTATCCTCCCATTGAACCAACCTATTACTCTAATCACAACAATATAATGCCAGATATTATAAGTATAATAATTACAAAAAATGTAAATCTACAATGCTTTCAATCTTCACTTCCTGAATTAGATTTTGATCATCTCCTTATTAAAATATGTTTTAATTCTCCACTATTCAAAATTAATTACTCCTTCATAACATTTGTAGACACTGGAATACATAACATCCATACATAAATTCAAATTTTAACTTCCCAAGAAACAATAAATTCACAATAAATAGATAAAAAACACACACACATGCACATACGCACGCCCACACGCACGCGCACACACACACACACACACACACACACACACCAAAAGAAAACGATAAAGAAACAGAAAAGTTTACTATTTACTACTATAACCATATCCATTCATACTCTATCTCTCCCTACACATTACTCAAAAATCTTAATAAATACAAACATAATCTAAGACTTTTTGGCAACAAACTGCTTGACATTAGAAGAAAAATTAATAATTTACTACAAACTATGAAAGTATGTCTAGACCAATATGAATTAGACAAATTTCAAAATTATATTGCTTTATATATACCTGAACATCAGACCACAATGATCAACAATTTCAAAATTAACAAAATCTTACTCTACTGTTCCTATATTAAACAACAGCCTACGTCAGCATCTGGCTACATCAGTTTTCAAAAATCAAATTTGACTGCACAACTCCAAAAATATTTTACACCAAACCCTGTAACTGATCAAACTTAATGCAGAAATTGAGTTTTTATATATTTCCATTCCATATTATTTGCTCCATTCAAAAATAATATTTATTTCTTAAGAAGATTAAATTTGTTATTATTGTTTATAAGACTGTCTTTTTCATATTTTTGTATATCTTGAAGCTCCTTTGGAATTTTCAGGCAGACATTTTTTTTTTAATTATTATAATTTTTTTCCATTTATTTGGACCAATGTTTCGAAGGTCATCTTCTTCTTCAGAGTCTAATGAAATTAAATATACATAAAATAAAACAAACAAGTTGAAATAATGAAAATCATTATAAATTAGATAATTAAAACCGTAAATTGGAGTTCATACAACCTACGAGAGAAATTACATCAATTATTTTTTTAATATATCATGATTTACCTGAATTATAGTAATATGTTGTATCTATTGATTTTGAAATAATAATATCTCACTCGTGTTTTTTTATTCACAGCCTCCTAACTTCTATAAAGTTTTGAAAAAAGTAGCACAATCTTTAGAAAGATGAAGGATGTTTGAACAGGTGAAGTTGATGTTGAGGAAAAGAAAATTTTTGTAATGCAGTTATTGTCTAAAGATTATGAGGTCATATAGTTTTGTGAAGTATTTCTCTCTGTCTTAGTATTAACTGTTTGTTTTAGTAATTTTATATAAAGAGTTTCTTTAGTAATTATAGAATGATATTTTGATTTTTTATTTAATATAGTAGGATTAAGAAAATGAAATTGATGATCTTTGTCAATTCTGTGTTTAGTTAATGAGTTTTGTTTCTCTTCTACATATTTTATGTTGCTTTTATGTTCTCTTACACATTCTTTTAATTTTCTGGATGTCTGTCCTGCAGATAAGCAATTATATTTTAGGCATTTTAAGGAATATATTACATCTTTTAGTTCTAATTTAGAAATAGGAAACATATCTCGAACTTATGGTTTTGTTAAGACACACAAAAAAGATTATCCTGTTTGTTCAGTCTTATCTATAGACCCCAGAATATTTATTTTCAAAATTTCTTACATCAATAATTAAGACACACATGCTTGAAGATTACCCTTCATAGCAAAAAATTCTGCTCAAGTAGTAGATGAAATTAAAAATATAAAAATCACAACTGAAGATAGATTAATATCACTAGATATTGTTCAAATGTATCCTATTATACCACGAAATCATTGTAAATTCTTTAACAAAAATTTTAGACCAATCACAATTGAAATTTGACCTACCTAAAAATGAAATTGTATTAGCTATTAAATTATTACTAAAGAATGTATCTCTTAAATTCAATAACAAAATATACAAACAAAATACAGGTACAATAGGAGGAAATGTCAGGGCTCTTCTGGCTGAAATTTCAATTAGAAACTTAGAAACCAATATATTTCGAAAATTGCAGTATAAATATTATACCAGATATGTTGATACTCTCATGATCATACATAAAGATTATATACAAACTGTTTTGACAAATTTTAATAATTTTCATCCAAAAATTTTATTTACAGTAGAACTAGAACTAAGAGGTAAAATACACTATCTAGATGTTACCTTAATAAGATCCAGAAATAAGATTCTCACTAAATGGTACTCTAAACCTACGTCAGCGGGAACCATTTTAAATTTTAAATCATCTCATTCTCTACAGATTAAATGCTCTATAGTGATCAATTTAGTTAATAAGAGTAATCAAAATTACGAACCCTGTCATTTTTGATAGTGTAATTGGAAAAGTTTTTTTGTAATTATTAAGAAAAAATATCCTTTAAATTAAATTTCATAAATTGGAACTAAAAAAATGTAATATATTCCTTAAAATGCCTACAATGTAATTGCTGCTACGTAGAATAGTCGTCCAGAAAATTAAAAGAACGTGCAAGAGAACATAAAAACAACATAAAACAAGTAGAAGAGAAACAAAACTCGTTTACTAAACACAGAATTGACAAAGATCAATTTCATTTTTTAATCCTACTATATTAAATAAAGAATCAAAATATTGTTCCAGGATTACTAAAGAAACTCTTTATATAAAATTACTAAAA